>VONZ01001604.1:0-120040 GCA_012976165.1 Labeo catla | reverse complement strand
AACACATTTATATACAATTAACATATTGAAAAATATGTGACTGTTTACATGTATATCACAATTTATGTAATTTTATATTCAGTAACACACTAATATATGGATGTGCATGTAATAAAACTTGGTACTGTGCATGTATAAATATATTTGAGTAGATTTATACAATATAATATGTATTTAACAGGTTTAAACTCTTTAAAGTGTTACCGTATGGAGGACTGATACACCAATTAAATGAGTGTTTTAATAAATTTTTGTCTTCATTGCTATTTTTGTATGCATCAGTATATAGCCAGTAGTGGTGCATATTGCAGTATAGTGAAAAATATAAGCAACAGTTTTCTATAAAAAATGTGTTCTTTAAAATATATTGCATTACATTTTCCATATATTTGTATCTTAATATTATGTATGGCAACTGTACAGGTTTTGTATCTTACTCATTTTAAACCATCAAGGCTTTGAATCTATGATCTTTATTATGTACCTTAATTAATCCACACATTTATACACTAATTTATTTGAGAAGCTGTTTATGAGAAAGTATTTAAATGTTTCAAATAACATTTCCAAATAAGTATAATTTGTTAAATTTTGGGGAAGTTGCTAGAGTGATCTGATGCATGAATAGTTTTTGTTCAGTCCAGCAGTCTTTTGTGTAACTGTGACTCTCGTGCACAGTAATAAACAGCTGTGTCTTCAGTCTTCAGGCTTTTCACTTCTAAATACAGCATGTTTTTGCTGGTGTCTGTGGTGATGGAGAACTGGCCTTGTAGAGACTGAGCATAATATATAGTTGAGCCAGATATCAGCCCAATCCACTCCAGTGCTTTTCCTGGTTTCTGACGGATCCAGCCCATCCAGTAGCCGCTCACTGAGAATCCAGATGCAGTACAGGACAGAGTCACTGATTCTCCAGGCTTTTTCACCACAGAATCTGAGGAGGTCAAAGACTGACCGCTAACAGCTGAAAAACATGCAACAAATAATGTTAGATGATTAAGAACAATTAAATGACAACAGTCTGGAAAAGTGAAATCTTTCTCACATGACAAAATCATCAGCAGAACTCCATACTGTAGCATTTCCATTATGACACTAAAACTGTCAAATGAAGAGAAAAAAAGTCATTTATCTGCACTGTAGCAGAACAAAAACACTGACTGAGGATCCAGTTTATAACACAGTCCTTTGAGAGTTTGAGTGACACTGATCTTCCCCACTCAATCATGACATTTGCATATACTGTATCTGCCCCACAAAGGTAAAATGTGTTAAATAACCTATAGAAACACTGGAACTGGGAAAATTAATTAAATTATTTTTGATTGAATTCTGATTGATCTGAAGTGATATTCACACCCTGTTTTGAATCTTGAATTTTTTTTTTTTTTTTTTGTAGGGCAATATAGATGTTTCCTTATACACTGTAACTTATCTGTGCCTGCAATAATATGTTTCAAATTGCATCACATCACCCTCATAAGTATTTCTCAGCATTGTTTTTTTTTTTTTGTTTGTTTTTTTTCTAGCTATTACTAATGATAGTTAATATTTCAGGCTGTACATTATATTATTGATGTGCGTGGAGTAAGTATTGAATGTTTTTATGTTTGGTGTTTTTTAGTTGTGATAGCTGATGTGAGGTCTGTAGACAGCTGTTGTTGATGGACTCATGCTTTGATGTGAATATAAATATTAGTTAGTAAGAAATTAATTCTTCTGAGATAAGACATGACCATGAAGGGTAAAACAACTACTTAGTAGTTATTTAAAACTCTAAAGTGAGATAGTCTAGAGATTCAGCATTTGTTTAAGGGGACTTGGGTTCAAACCTTGACCCTACATACTGTATTGTTACAACTCGCTTTAAAATAGTCACCTTTTATTTCTGTTTGTTTGGGTTTGGCTTCTGTTTGTCTTTGTTTATTGTTTAAAGCTAATGGTCTGGTGAAAAAAGTGACTGTTGGGTACACACGTATGATTTAGAAAGTGTTTTAGCAAAAAGGCTGGCAGCTTATTCTGGATGAACCATTGCTTTAAGGTATAGGAAATCGAATAATAAAGTTTTATTTTAGAGAACTGTTTGTTTTCAGATTTTGTGCAGTGCTGTAGCTGTATTCATCACTGTGTCTCTCTTGCACAATAATATACAGCAGTGTCTTCAATCTTTATGTTATTCATCTGCAGATACATCTGTTTCTTGCTGTTTTCTCTGGAGATGGTGAAGCGTCCCTGAACAGACTGAGAGCAGTATATATATATATATATATATAGTGTTTGTTTTTCTTTTTTATTGATCTTGTATCTCTGTTATTGTATTTTAGCTAATATGTTGTCTATTAAAATTTATCTGGTTCATAGGGGGCAGCCGTGGCCTAATGGAACCCCCGCAACGAAAGGTCCGGCAGGGATTAAAGGTGGAGGGAGTGAATAACCAGCACTCTCTCCACCTTCAATACCTCGACTGAGATGAGTCCCTTGAGCAAGGCACAGATCCCCCAACTGCTCCCCGGGTGCCGCAGCGATAGCAATATGGTTGCCCACTGCTCCAGGTGTGTGTGCGTGTGTGTTTGATCACTTCTCACTACTGTGTGTGTTCACTTGGATGGGTTAAATGCAGAGCACAAATTCTGAGTATGGGTCACCATACTTGGCCACACATCATGTCCTTTCCTTTCCTTTGACTGATCTGAAACAACACATCAAATTACACTTTCACATTTTCTAAAGGAATAGTTGGTAGTATTTGCTGATTTAGAACCTACCTGGTCTCATGGCATAATGGTGGAATAGGGTTAAAGGCAGGCCTATGCTTAATTTCTCTCATATTTGCTTTATTAAGCAAAAAGAATGAATTCAGAATTACTATTTTGTGACAAGTGTTTGGGGATGATATAATTTAAGGACAGACAGAAGGACAGAAACTTTTCATCATGTAATGCAATGCCCTGAGAGTAACAAGTTGGTTGAGTCTGTAAACACAAGATTACAGTGTTATATTTTCATGTATTCAAGTTCATTTTTATGAGTGGGTCACCCCCACAACTAGTACACATAGTTTTTGTGCAGCTTTGCTGTGTTTTGTCTTACTGTGAATCTCTCGCACAGTAATAAACAGCTGTGTCTTCAGTCAATACGCCCAATCCACTCCAGTCGTTTCCCTGGTTTCTGACAGATCCAGTGCATCCAGTAGCTGCTCATTGAGAATCCAGACACAGTGCAGGACAGAGTCACTGATTCTCCAGGCTTTTTCACCACAGAATCTGAGGAGGTCAAAGACTGACCACTAACAGCTGAAAAACGTGAAACAAATAATGTTAAATTATTTAGAACAACGTAATTACAAAAATACTCCAGAACAGCTGGGAGTTTCTTACATGACATAATCATCAGTACGACTCCATACAGTAGCATCTCCATTACCACAGTAAAACACTATAGTAAAACACATAGGTTACACTCCAGCTGTTTTAGTCGCGAGACACACACACTGACTGAAAGTTCATCTTATAACACAGTCTTTCAGGAGTCTGGGAGACACTGACCCTTCCCACAAAATCATTTGCATCTTTACAGGTTTGCTTAACAGTAGTTTAATGCAATAAATCTGAGCATTATTACAGTAGACGAGGGGAAAATCTTCACTAAAATTTCAATAACAGAAAATTTATATTATTTCATTAATGTTTACTTTTTGTACTTTTCTCATTGTGTGTTATTTGATATTGACCCAACATGATGAAAGATTAACTGTTCATCATCAGGATTGCTTAGTTAATTTCTATACAGTTTCTAGCTGAGCAGGGACAAGAGGGGTTTCACTCATTGATTTATGCTTTTTCTTTTTCCTAATGAATGTCATTAGTATCAGTTTCATGCTTATTTTGTAGGGTAAGGATTACAAGATGTGTTTGTGATGGCACTTCAGACAGGTCTCAATTCTGAGGCTTTTTTAGATTGCATAAAACAGCAAATCTTCTGTCTGCCCCATTTCTCATCATGATGAGTTTTTGAACAGCTGCCTGTTTTCACAGTGTCTCTCTTGGACAGTAATACACTGCAGTGTCTTCAGTCTTCAGCTGATTCATGTGCAGATAGAGATTAGAGCTGTCCTTAGATGCTGTGAATCTGCCCTGCACTGACTGAGCTGAGCTCTTAGAAGAATCTGAATAATAATAAATAATCCATTCAAGTCCTTTTCAAGGTGCATTATAGATCCAGTGCATGTTAGTGCTACTAACAGTAAACCCACTGCAGGCACAGGTCAGTTTGTAGGAACCACCTGGAGACACAACTACTGACTGTTCAGACTGTGTGAGCACAACCTGACAGTCAATACCTGTGAATAAACACAACATTTAAAACAGAAATAGAAATTAGAGTCCATTTGTTCAGATGTGTTATCAATCAATAGGATGACTATCAGGTGCCAGTGTATGCCCTGTTTTAATTAAAGAACTGGACTCTATCAAAGTCTAAACATGTTTGTGGAAATAAATTATGACATGAACAAAGTAGATCTTTGAGAACCTCATAAAAAGAGTTGTTGCTCATCCGGCTAGAAAAAGTTACAAAACCATCTCTAAAGAGCTTGGACTCCACAAATCCACAGTCTGACAGTTTGTTTACAAATGGAGGAAATTCAAGACCACTATTACCCCCCCTAGGAGTGGTCGACCAACAAAAATCACTACAAAGCAAGACCGCAAGGTTGCAAAGGACTTCAGGGTAACTTTTAAGCACATAAAGGTCTTTTTCACATTGGTTAATATTGATGTTTCAGAGTCCATCATCAGGACAACACACAACAACCATGGTATGAATGGCAGTGTTGTAAGGAAATGGCAGTGTTGTAAAGCCACAACTCTCAAAATAAATAAAATAAAAACACTGCTGTTTGCGCTGCAGTTTGTTAAAGATCATGTGGAGTCAGAGGACTATTGGAGAAATGTTTTGTGGACAGATGAGACCAAAATAAAACTTGAAGTGTTATGTTTGGAAAAAGAAAAACACTTCATTCCAGCATAAGAACCTTATTCCGTCTGTGAAACATTGTGGTGGTAGTATCATGTGCCTGCTTTGCTGCATCTTGGCCAGAATGGCTTGCCATCATTTATGGAACAATGAATTGGGAATTACCAGCGAATTCTAAAGCAGTCATGGGCAGTCATGGTCTAATGGTTAGAGAGTCGGGAACTGAAGGTGGGGATTGTGAATGAACAGCGCTCTTTCCACCTTAAATACCATGACTGAGGTGCCCTTGAGCAAGGCACCGAACCCCCAATTGCTCCTCCAGGTGTGTGTTCACAGTGTGTGTGTGTGTGCGTTCACTTCTCACTACTGTGTGTGTGCACTTGTGATGGGTTAAATGCAGAGCACCAATTTCGAGTATGGATCACCATACTCAACAATACATCACGACTTTCACTTTTTTCACTTTTCTGAAGGAAAATGTCAGGACATCTGTCTGAGAACTGAATCTTAGAAGAAAGTGGGTCATGCAGCAAGACAACAACCACAAGCACACAAGTGATTATACCAAAAAAACAGTTAAAGGTTAATGAATTCGAATGCCTGAGCCAAAGTCCGGACCTTAATCCAATTGAAATGTTGTGGAAGGACCTGAAGCAAGCAGTTCTTAGGAGGAAACCCACCAATATCACAGGCTTCAAGTGTTTCTGTACTGAAGAATGGGCTAAAAGTCCTACAAGCTGTTGTGAAGGACTGATCAGCAGTTACAAAATATGTTAACTGCGGTTATTGCCTCAAAAAGGGGTCACAGCAGATACTGAAAGCAAAGATTCACATACTTTTGCAACTTGCAAATATTGGATCATGTTTCTCAGCAAATAAATGGCATACTATATATTTTCATCTCATTTGTCTGATTGGGTTCCCTTTGTCAACTTTCAGGACTTGAAAAATGATGTTTTGCGTTATATTTATGCAAAAATATAGAACATTCGAAAGGATTCACAAACTTTCAAGCAGCACTATATATGTATATATAACAGTGACATTTTTGGTGAAAGTGGGTGTGGAACTATATTTTAGTCATATAGGTATAGTCTCTACAATGTCATTTTTGTTAAGACAGACTCTAGAGACCTTTGTTTTTCTTAATAATGTTAAAAACAATACCAAACAACAGAATAACAAAAGCATATATATTTTCCTATTCAAATATTATAATCTCCAGAAATGAAGTTTTCTAGCTCATCAGTCATTATTTTGTGTAAAAATGTCTTTTTCTGTCTAGTGTCTTGGCAGGTTTTGTGCACAGTGCTGTACTAATTTTAGTCACTGTGTCTCTCTTGCACAATAATATACAGCAGTGTCTTCATTCTTCAGGCTGTTCATCTGCAGATACACCTGCTTCCTACTGTTGTCTCTGGAGATGGTGAACCGTCCTTGGACAGACTGAGAGTAATATATATACTGGCTGTCATAACTGATCCGTGCCAGCCATTCCAGCTCTTTCCCAGACTTCTGTCTGATCCAAACCATCCCGTAGCCAGCAAAGTCAAAACCAGAAGCAGTACATGTCAACTTATGGGATTCTCCAGGTTTCATGACTACAGACTCAGACTCAGTCAGTGTTTGACACCAACAATCTGCAAAATAAAACATGATCAGTGTGTGTAAATTCAAATAAATACATACAATTGTATTCTGAAAAGTAAATACTGTAATCATACATTGAGAAGCCAGTAACAGTATTGTAAATCCCAAGATTTTATGCTCCATAATTGTGTACTGAATTACTGAGCTGTACAGTGATACAGAAATGATTATGAAGGGTTTAAGAAGGTCATGAATTTGCATAATTTATTTGAATATTCAGTTAGGGATGTCCTGTATTTAAACAGTGGCATCATGTTATTGAGTCTCACACACACCCAAATAGATAGATAGATAGATAGATAGATAGATATGTACCTATTTATTAATTTATTCAGTTTATCAATTTGTTTATTTGTTTACCTATTTTTAACTAAATTTAACTTGCTGATTGTGAAGGTTCACACAGTGGAATAGAGCTCAAATAAACTGTAATTTGTTAATGTTTTTATTCTACCATGAATTCAAAATTAAAAAAAAAAAAACAAAAAAAAAAAACGATTTATTCAAGTTTGCATCAATTACTAAAACACTTAACAAGAGTTAGCAAAAAAAGTGTGCTGAAACATGTTCTCGGACCCTCAAAGATCACGAGTAGCTTTTGTGCAGCCCTGCTGTGTTTTGTCTTACTGTGAATCTCTCACACAGTAATAAACAGCTGTGTCTTCAGTCTTCAGTCTTTTTACCTCTAAATACAGCATGTTTTTACTGGTGTCTTTGGTGATGGAGAACTGGCCTTGTAGAGACTGAGCGAAAACAGTGCCAGTGGCAGTATCTATAAATCCAATCCATTCCAGTCCTTTCTTCTGACGGATCCAGTACATGTAATAGCTGCTCATTGAGAATCCAGACACAGTGCAGGACAGAGTCACTGATTCTCCAGGTTTTTTCACCACAGAATCTGAGGAGGTCAAAGACTGACCACTAACAGCTGAAAAACATGGAACAAATAATGTTAGATGATTTAAAACAGTGAAATTACAACAATAATCCAGAACAAATGGGAGTTTCTCACATGAAATAATCATCAGTATGAGTCCATACAGTAGCATCTCCATTACCACAATAAAACAGTGATAGGTTACACTGCAGCTGTTTTAGTCACTGGACACACACACTGACTGAAAGTTCAGCTTATAACACAGTCTTTCAGGAGTCTGGGTGACGTTGACCCTTCCCACAAAATCATTTGCATTTTTAATCCAAGTTTAATTTAATTTTAAGTTCAATGCAGTAATCTGAGGATTATTACGGTAGACGAGGGGGAAATTGTCACTTATTTTTTAATAACTGAGCAAAGTTGTATATCAATTTTTACTTTTTGTACTTTTTTCTCATGGTGTGTTATTTGATATTGACTCAACATGATGAATGAATAATTGTTTATCACCAGCATTGCTCAGTCATTTTATATACAGTTTCTTGTTCAGTAGGGATGTTTTTTACTTCTGTATTTTTGCTTTTTCTTTTTCTCAGATGAATGTCATTAGTATCAGTGTCATGCTTATTTTTAATGACCACTGACTCAGACTCAGTCAGTGTTTGACACCAACAGACTGAAAAACAAACAGTTCAACATTAACATTTACAACAGTACACATGAATAAATCTGATTATTAACAGGTTTTCAAGAGCCTTTTACATTCTGTGAGAGTAAACATGAAGATAAAACCCAGTTTAGACACAATATCCATTGTCATGTTATGAAAAGAGGAAGCTGATGCTTCAAAATCACAAAGACGTTTTGTGTCTAGAAATGAATAGAGTGGGGGCTTTTTAAAGAGACTAAACTGATGCAGGTTTGCATAGGGTGCCCTCTAAAGGTACATCTACACTCCTGTGCCCCTAATAACATCTGTAACCATGTCTGCTTTTAAGTGTATTGTTTGTTACTTATTGTTTACTAGCTCATAATAGTTGATTACCAACTAAGCATAAAATAAAATAAAATAACCATAATCGCTATGATCACTGTTCAAACCCAAAACATGTTACTCCAACTATTAATAAAGGAACCTCAGAATTTAAGTTTTTGTGTGCTATATATATTTTGGGGGTGTGATTTATTTTGAGTATTTCTAAATGCTTTAATATTGATGTTGAAGAATGAGAGATAGGCAGGTTTTTTAGATTACTGTTTAAACTGTTTTTGATAAAGTGTGGCATGAACAGTGTATGTTTCTCCAAAGTACATTAAGTTTGTGTACGGCACAGCAGCCTCTTTGTGTTTCTCGGGCACAGTAATAAATGGCAGTGTCTTCAGTTTTAGAGTAATATTTGTCACTGCCACTTGGAGCAGAAGTATATGAGATCCACTGTAGCGCTTTCCCTTCAGCCTGTCTTATCCATGAAATATCTGCAGCTCCAACATCAATCCCAGAAAAGGTACAGGTCAGTTTATGATCGTTCCCAGACTCAGTCTGACCTTTGCACTCTGTTAAAATAAAAGTGATACTGTTATCTAGCAGTCATTAGTAAAGTAGTATAAAAATGTTTTCCTAAATCATACTTACTGTTCATAAATATAATTATGCTTATTAAAACAACAACAACAACAACAACAACAAAAAACGTAATTCTGAGGACCATTTTTGCAGCAGTTTTTTTGTCAAAAATCTCTGAAGTGTTTCTGTACTACTCATTTGCCCTGTGTTTCTTCCTGCACAGTTACCTATTGATGTTGTACCATTATTTTAAAATGCTACCAAAGAATACTTAAGTGTTTTGAATAACATCTAAAAACAAGTGATATTTTGTGTTTTGGGGATGTTTGCAGTAGAATTGCTATTGTGATCTGATGCATGAATAGTTTTTGTTCAGCCCTGCAGTCTTTTGTGTAACTGTGACTCTCGTGCACAGTAATAAACAGCTGTGTCTTCAGTCTTCAGGCTTTTCACCTCTAAATACAGCATGTTTTTGTTGTTGTCTGTGGTGATTGAGAACTGGCCCTGTAGTGACTGAGCATAATATACAGTTGAGCTATATCTTTGCCCAATCCACTCCAGTCCTTTTCCTGGTTTCTGACGGATCCAACCCATCCAGTAGCTGCTCATTGAGAATCCAGATGCAGTGCAGGACAGAGTCAGTGATTCTCCAGGCTTTTTCACCACAGAATCTGAGGAGGTCAAAGACTGACCACTAACAGCTGAAAAAAAAAGAAAAAAAGAAAAAAAAAAAAAAAACAGGAAAACAAACATTATGGCAGAAGACTGAAATGACAATAGTAATCTGGAGAAGTGAAATCATTCTCACTTGAAATAATCATCAGCAGAACTCCAAACCATATCATTGCCATTATCACCCTAAAACTGTCAAATGAAGACAGTAACAAGACACTGTAGTTAGACTCTGACTGACTATCCAGTTTTTTACACAGACCTTTGAGTGAGTAAGTGACACTGGTCCTCCCTATGAAATCATTTGCATATATAAAATTTGTATAACAAGCTTGCATGTACATATTTTACATTTGCAGTAGAAGGAACCTGAAATTTTGAGTGAGAAAAATTCTGTATGTCTGTACTGTATATTGCTAATAGTTCGTATGTTTGCTGCTTCTGAGTGTTAAATGTATAAGTGTGATATCAGCTAGTAGGTCTATTGACATCAGGTGTCTGGTTACCCACATTTGGGCATAAGGTTAGATCACATAAGAAAAGAAAAGCTGGATGAAGAAAAAATTTAAATATACATTTCACATGTACTGTAGAGAGGGTATTTGTTCCTAAAACTGTCATTTAATGTGTATAAATATACCATTCATTAAATGTGACTGTAGCAGATGGTTAGTAAAATGAAAAAATCACTCCTTTGAATGATAATGAATATGTTGAGTTGATATTAGATCCAAACTAGGTATCAGGAAAATAACGATGATTAATAATTATGTTTACTTTATAATAGTTATAATTACTGTAGCCACAACAACTACTAATTCTTCATAATTATGATAATAAGAGCAAGTATATTATTCACAGCCTAATCACTGGTCTTTCCTAACTGTGGTTGTCAGTTCTTGTAGAGCTGCTTCATCAGATGGAGTCAGTGTGTCTGTCGAGCACAGTAATAAACAGCAGTGTCCTCTTCTCTCAGACTCTTGGCTTCAAGATACTGTGTACTTTGAGACACGTCCTCACTCATAGTGAAGTGATTTTTCATGGAGTCTGCGTAAATAAGATAATTAGAGCTAGAACTACTGCCAGAGTCAACTCCCCCAATCCACTCCAGAGCTTTTCCAGGTTTCTGTCGTATCCAGTGCATCCAGTTGTCTGTCATTGTAAAACCAGATGTTTTACAGGAGATCTTCACTGTTGCTCCAGGTCTCTTTATCTCAGCAGGTGACTGATCTAATCGGATTTCATCACCATCAATACCTGTGGAATAAAAGACAAAAACATTCTATCAGTGAAGAGCTTTTATCAGTTAAATGGTTGGTAACAAGACAAATACACAAATGTAAAAATGACCTTGCTAAGACAGAATCACCATAAAGATGAAATGACAAATTCTCTGTGACTCCATTGTCAACACGTTTGCTAGATGTAAATGCTGAATATTAGATGTTATTTTACTGTAGAGTGAACAGTTTAGTTGAAGTTGTGTATTATATAGAGCTCAATTAGCACATTTGCATAGGCTGCTTTCTCTGTGCTTGTATAATATGATCTTTTAGAGTAATGTGGCTGATCATGTGAGGAGGAGGAGTTACTCAGATGGTTCTGCTAAAGGTAAAGTGACATTGAAGAGGATGTCTACAATTGCTATTTTCGGACTTTTTTGATTTCTTCTTTTCTGTTTTAACTGATCTAAATAGACTGTTTTTTTATTATTATTATTTATCAGAAATTATATGTCAGTGAAGTAAATGTCTATAAAATCTTCAGAAACAGGTCATGTTTGATACTTAAGTAAGTGACTCCCTCTTGTGGTGCACTACTGCTAAAATACACTATATTCTACAGCATGATATAAAATACTAGCATTGTGATCCTTTCCTGAGAGTTTATAGAGTTGTTTTATATTAATATAAAAAACGTAGGAGCAAATTAAATAGTAGAATGTATATAGTTAGAACACTTTCTGCTTTTTACATTACCATGCAAAAACTAGTAACTAAAATCATTTACATACAAATCTGTTCAATGTTTTAGCGAGGTGGTGATATGAAATTCCTGCTCCTAAAATAGACTTTGTTCAGTATCTATAACTCTACATACTTTAAATGTTATGCAATTGAGGAGGACACTACTATGAATGTGTAAAGTGAAAATCATGGGTCAGTTGTGATGCACACTCAAGTTATTTAATGTTTTTCAACTGTCCAGCTGCTTTAGCTGTGCACAGTGTAACCTGTGTCACGGCACAAGTGCAATACTCATTCTCATCCTGTGGCAGATGGAAATGAGGGTGAAGAGGGTGCACTTTATCCAGATTTGGACCAGCTAACAGAAGACTAAACTCGCTCAAGAGACACGCTCAAAAACAAGGAAGAAAGGAAACACAACAGCACTGGATGTGTTAGGAATAGGTAAAATGTATTGAGAAGCAACAAAAATTTTTAAACAGTGTCAACCAAACAAGCAAAACATAAATAAATAAATAAATAAAAATAACAGTAACACCTTAAGGATTTAGATTTACACCATTATATTTGATACGAACGAGATGTTCACTTAAGAATTATTTGAAATACCCTTTTCTTTGTTTGTAAACCCCCACAGAATAGGAAAATAATAAAAATAAAAAAGAAACTGCAAATGTAAAAATAAAATAAAATAAAATAAAATAAAATTAAATTAAATTAAATTAAATTAAATTAAATTGAACACAATATAATGTCAAAAAAATGGAAATCACAACAAACAGCTTGGAATAACAATTTCAATATAAATTGAAATTTCAGTCAATTTCAGTCCCAGTTCAATATTCCTTCCACGAGATCCTTCTTCTGGAAATGATTCGATTCTGAGCAAAAGAGTTCAGTCAAGAAAGGAAAATAATATGTACAGTTCAAGCGGCAACCTCCCGGTCTTCGTCTTGAAGCCAACACGGAAGTGACTAAAACTGCAATTCATCGACTGGCCGCTAGACACTGGCTGCAAAAGGGAGTGAATCCCATAGACTCCCCATGTTAAATTCCCCAACTTTACAGCAGAAAACAGAAAAAAAAATATGTTTACAGCCTGGTACAAAATGTGGTTTTGGTCTATATAGCTCATTTTGTCCTTCATGTCAACTGTGAGAGGGGTGAATTTTTTTGTATAACTCATCTGTTTAAATTATATTAAGCCTTAAAGTTCTGCATAATTTAGGGCGTGGCCACTTGAGTGACAGGTGGATTGCCGCTGCTGTCACCACCATCGCACTAGGCGGGCATGGTTTCAGCAACCAGCTCCACCCACGTCCTGCCTCTTTGCCCATTTTCGATTATCCGGGAGTGACGTGCAGTGACATGATTCCAAGATGGCGACGGCCGACTCCCACCCACTAAGAGCTTCAAAAATGCTCTTCAGAAACCTACGGGTGACGTCACGGACACTACATCCATATTTTTTACAGTCTATGGTACAGTCCTACCACCCTGTAGATTACTTGACTACTTAATATATGGGCATGGCAGTTCAAGTTCAAAATCCTCCTAAGTCATCCAGTGTCCAGAAAAAAAGTGAGAAGCATCAAACACAGGGTGATGAAAAAGGGAAAAGACTGGGTAAAATGAGAAAGGGGAAAAAAAACCCAAAAAGACCCAAACTTGCAAAAGACAAGGCCAAAAATACAGACACTTCTTTGCAAAATACACATCATTACAACAATATATTTGTAGTAATGCGACTTTCAACATATTAAACTCCATCATTATCGAACACTAACACACTGAATTTGTAAAAGAAAAAGAATAACATCTTGAAGTGACGCATTTAGGCCTTATCTGCCCGTATCATGCGCAGTGTTGGGAAGGTTACTTTGGAAATGTAATAGGTTACAAATTACAAGTTACTTGATTAAAAATGTAATAAGTAGTGTAATTTTTCAATTATTTTATTAAAGTAATGTAACTTATTACTTTTAATTACTTTTTGATTACTTTTCTAAATTTCTAATATTTTCAACTGTTAATCATTTTGTTAAACATTTAAACCAGGCAGAGTTAACCTTACAGTAGCACTTAACACTGATTACTGTCAGACTTTCAAAATCCTTTCAAAACACTTGAATTAAGATTGTAAGTAAGGGATAACATACATCTTTATTATACATCTAAATTCAGATGTAATCCCCTTTGTAATCACTGTAATACACATTTTTTCTCAGTAACTGTAACTAATTACAATTGCATTTATTTTGTAATTAAATTACGTAATTCCGTTACATGTAAGCAGTTACTCCCCAACACTGCACGTGCGTCACGATTAGCAATTAGCTCATAACTCAATAACACCACATAACAATTAAAATAACAATGGTAAATTCTTCCAAAGTAGCTTTCAACCTTGAAATATTAGTTATTTAGCACATTCACATAATATTTAAGAATAACTTGTATATGCATTTTACATTCAACATGTAAGTTATAAACTATATCATTTAATGTTTGAACACCATTTACCCAACATTTACACAGAAAACGTCAGTAATTGAAAATTAATTTAATTCACTTATCAAGAGACTTCGATTTTCACTTAGAAAGACTTGAGGAAGGCTTTAAGATGTGTATTTTTCCACCTTTGTAGCATTCACGCTAACATCCACTCGTGATCTCTGATTGATGACGTTCAATCCGCACTTCTATCTCGAAATCTCTAATGTTTCTCTGATACAACTGTTGGTTACACTTGTTTAATCTTGTTTTTTTCTTCTTTTTCAACATCACCTAATCATTGTCTAGTTCTAATCATTGTCAATATAATTATGGCTTTTTTTTTTTTTGTAGATACATGTCATAGATATTGACTGTAGTAGTTCATGTACAGTGCTTGTGCTGTTTTCTCATGTTGTGGATGATAATCTGGCACAGTAATACACAGCTGTGTCTTCAGTCTGTAGATTTTGCCCTTTGAGAGTCACTGTGTTGCTGGAGTCACTTTTGGAGATGCTGAACTTGTTTGACAGTGAGTCTTTTTTGTATATGCTTCCACCTCCCCATATGTGCACAATCCACTCCAGAGCTTTTCCTGCAGGATGTCGTATCCAGGCTGTTGCGTAGCTATCATCAGTAACAGAGTATCCAGACACCTCACATGTGAGAGTAAGTGAGTTTCCCGGCTGCAGAACTATAGAGTTTGTCTGTGTCAGGACAATATTACACTCCACACCTGTCAGAGACAAAATAACAAAACACACAGTGATGAAATTATACAGCTCTGTCCACATATCTGTTTCATATTACTTGCTGATAAAGACACTCACAGGTCATTGCTGTGAAAAGCAGCAGTAAAGATGTCGGGAACATGATTTGTGTTGATTTCTCTCTGCTCTACTGGTGGAAAAACAATACAAACGACTCTCTTTAAAACACCCTGAGAGGCAGAAACACTGAGCAGTTTGCATAGAAAGTATGAAACACTTGTCAGTCACTCAAAGTTCTGAGATAAAATTTAGTTTGACAACTTGATTTATTTTTGTACTTTTCAGCAATAAATAAATCATTGGACACAAAAATATAAACTAGTTTGGTCTCTGTTCTGAAAAAGTTGCAAACACAAACAAACTATGTCATTATCAAACAGATTATAATGAGAAAATTTGATGCATTTCATTGATGTAATATTTAGTACCCCTTTCTCTTATGTTAACACACTCCTGTTCCTGTTTTTTTTAAACACTGCTACAATACTCACTGCAAAGAGGGTATTTGGTCATAGTTGGGAATGTCACAAAATGGTTGCAAATAAGGACGAGGTGGATCTAAGCACAGCAATTTAGTTTTATTTATACAAACTCAAAACATGAACTGAACAGAATAACTGAGTTACACACAACACAAACTGACAATGAACAGAAGAAAACACAGGGTTTAAATACAATTAAACAAACTAAAGACAGGTGCAGACACTAATCAACCAAATTAATGAGTAGCTAAGGTAACAAACTAGTGGACATTAGATCAAACAACAAAACCAAGCAGATCCGAACATGCATGTGACAATATAAATGTTCCTTTTATTGATTTACCATTACACTTATTCCAGTGTGATATGCAAGAAGTCATTTGTTATCTGTGAGATAATGTAAAAAAAACAATATTCAATTTTTGAAGTTGGAGACTTTAAGTGGGTTGCAGTTGAGTAAATACAGGCAAAAAATAAAATAACTTATTTTCTGATTATTGGATACAGATTTTGTGCAGTGCTGTAGCTGTATTCATCACTGTGTCTCTTGCACAATAATATACAGCAGTGTCTTCATTTTTCATATTATTCATTTGCAGATACATCTGTTTCTTGCTGTTGTCTCTGGAGATGGTGAAGCGTCCCTGAACAGACTGAGAGTAGTATGTAGTACCACCACTATATGAGATGTATGCCAGCCACTCCAGACCTCCTCCTGCAGCCTGTCTGATCCAGGCCAAGTACGGGTCACTACTAAATCCAGAAAATGTACAGGTAAGTCTGTGAGATCCTCCAGGTTTAATGACCACTGACTCAGACTCAGTCAGTGTTTGACACCAACAGACTGAAAAACAAACAGTTCAACATTAACATTTACATGAGTACACATGAATAAATCTGACTATTAACAGGTTTTCAAGAGCCTCTTACATTCTGTGAGAGTAAACATAAGGATAAAACCCAGTTTAGACACAATATCCATTGTCATGTTATGAAAAGAGGAAGCTGATGCATCAAGGTCACAAACAGGTTTTGTGTCTAGAAATGAATACAGTGGAGGGTTTTTAAAGAGGACAAGAAAAAGTAGGTTTGCACAGGGTGCCCTCTAAAGGTACGTTTACATCTTCCGTGACCTTATTAACCTCTGCAACCATCTGTACCTAACAACCAAGGAAACTAACAAGGTAACACAGGAACAGAAAGCAGGACCAGAATACAGTGAAAATGAAACCAAACTATGGTTGTTACAAGCAAATAATTATGAATTTTTGCAAAAATGTATATAGCCTTTCCTAATTATCATTGATTATGCACTGGTTAGACTTAAAACCCTGTTTGAAAGATCATCATTCAAACATATTTACTAATGTGCTGAACATTTAACTTGCTGATTGTGAAGGTTCACACAGTGGAATGTCATAGAGCTCAAATGAACTGTTATTTGTGAATGTTTTATTCTAGCATGACTTAATAATAATAATAATAATAATAATTAAACATTTTCTTGATTCATTCAAGTTTACATCAATTACTAAAACACTCAATTAACAAAAGTTAACAAAAAGTGAAGTGTGCTGAAACATATTCTCTGACCCTCAAAAATCACACGAGTAGTTTTTGACCAGCCCTGCTGTGTTTTGTCTTACTGTGAATCTCTCACACAGTAATAAACAGCTGTGTCTTCAGTCTTCAGGCTTTTCACCTCTAAATACAGCATGTTTTTACTGGTGTCTTTGGTGATGGAGAACTGGCCCTGAAGAGACTGAGCGAAAATAGTGCCAGTGCCACCGTCAATACGCCCAATCCACTCCAGCCCTTTCCCTGGTTTCTGACGGATCCAGTGCATGTAATAGCTGCTCATTGAGAATCCAGACACAGTGCAGGACAGAGTCACTGATTCTCCAGGCTTTTTCACCACAGAATCTGAGGAGGTCAAAGACTGACCACTAACAGCTGAAAAACATGGAACAAATAATGTTAGATGATTTAAGACAGTGAAATTACAACAATAACACAGAACAAATGGGAGTTTCTCACATGAAATAATCATCAGTACGAGTCCATACAGTAGCATCTCCATTACCACAATAAAACAGTGATAGGTTACACTGCAGCTGTTTTAGTCACTGGACACACACACTGACTGAAAGTTCAGCTTATAACACAGTCTTTCAGGAGTCTGGGAGACACTGACCCTTCCCACAAAATCATTTGCATCTGAGCATTATTACAGTAGTTGAAGGAAATAAGTCTTTACTTATATTTTAATAACTGACAAAAGTGATATTACTTCATCGGTTTACTTTTGTTCAGGTACATGCAGAGGGGGGTGTTTTGAGGGCTCAAACCCCTGCTCTTTTTCCAAAATTAACTAAAAGTGCCCTTTCTCAACAATTATCAACAATAATATTGTGGTAAATATAAAACAAGATGCATTTGAATTATAATTATTATGACAACGTGTATAAAACAGTAACAAACTGCTTAAAACTGTGAAAAAAATATATTTTTACTTATATCTGTTGACTTTAACATAGTTGTCATTGTGTTGCTATAGATTGTGTTAGTCTTAAACAAGCTCAAATTCACTGGATAATGTGAAGTGGAGTGGTATCTTCCTGGGGTGCGTTTCCCAAAAGCATCGTTAGCCAACTATGGTTGCAAGTTCCGTCGTTACCAACATAGTTCAACGATTCAGTGTTTCCCGAAAACATAGTTAAAACGAACATTCGCAAACAGCGTCACAAACTTACGTGGTTGGAACTACAGCTCTACTTCCATGGAACTAAATCCATGGAAAGAAGCAGCAATCACTTAAATATCAGGTATAATTTACTTGTTTCACTTGTTGAACAGAATTCAGAAAACAGTTTTCAGGAATGACACAAAATCTGTTCACATCTCTATGGTTAGATCAGTGTAGTCAATAATGTGCTTTTGATCTTCATTATGTGTGTTTTGATTATACTGTGTTGTAAATAAAATACAAATAATCTAAAACTCCATTCTTTGAATCCCTGATTGTTTCTACCTGACAGTCAGAGTCTCATTGATGGGCCATTAGAGGAGGGTCTTTTGTCTCTCAGGTGTGAATCACTAAATATTCATGGTCGTTGTCACTCCCTCGCATATTCCCTTTCAGTCACAAAACATGTTTTAGAAAATTTAAATCAATATATTGTTTTCTGTAAACGCGTGAATGAGATGATTTTCACATCTTTTTTAGAAAAAACTTTAGACAACCACATCCAGTTCTCAAAAGTCTTGTGAACAAATGTTCTGAATGTGTTTCATGGCCTTATTTCAGTGACTTAAAGATTTTAGTTTTTCACTAACCACACATAAATGTTGTTTTCTCAAAAACACAAACATGTACATTAATGTTGCTTGCATATTATTGTAGCCCAGTTTGTGCTGATTACAATGCAATCAGACTTTAGACATTATTATGTTTTTAAGATACTGAAAAAAGCACAAATGTGAGGGCATGTCAAAACTTCTCCAGGGCCCCAAAACAAACTCAGACCCCAGAGTGTTAATATATTTTAGAGATCTCTAATAAGTTAAATATCATAAATTATTACTCGGTGATGTCATTAACAATGGCCTCACATTATTGAACTGATGTGGTTCAAACGAGGGAGATGTGACCGTGTTCAGGAAACAATTGTGACTAGCTAGTTCATTTCCAAAACAATGCATCGTACTATGGAGGTTAATCAGCGAGTTACGTCGTTGTACGGGAAACACACTGCTGGTCGGTTGAAAACTAAATATCCACTGTTGTTTTCTGTTTCTGTTATTATTATTATTATTATTATTATTATTATTATTTCAACAAACCTAAAACTGCTAAAATAGAAGAAGTCACATTACATAGTAACCACCAACCACCAACCGGCCAATTGCATTAAGTGTAAGCTCAAGATTTCCCATCAGCCACTGCTCTTATCATTCGCACCAATCACGGACTGTATAAAAGCCCCGGTCTTCCAGTCACTCACCGCCGAGTATTGAACTGTTTATACATTCATACAAAGCGTTTCCTCCTTGCTATTCCGTGTCTAGTTTTCTCGTTTTTGATCTCTCGCCTGTCTGACCATTCCCCTGCCTAGCCCTCGTTTGGATTACGTACGCCGCTGATTGACCCTCGCTCGTTTAAGGATTACTCTTTGTTTGCTGTCCATACACCTGCTTGCCGTTGTTCTACCCTGCCTGCCTGACCATGTCAATGTCTCGTCCAATCAATAAAAGTTTGCAAATGGATCCGCTCACGTCTCGCCTCGCTCCCTATGTTACATATATATATATATATATATATATATATATATATATTTTGCCCCCTTTTTTTTTACAACTGAGCCCCTCCTCCCTAGAAACTCACTACACATCCCCACTTTCGTTCTGTAATGTCTTTCATGTTTTGTTTTTTTTTTTAATATTGACCCAACGTGGCAAAGTGGGGCCTGAGGTTGGTTGAAAGATTCATTGTTAATGGAGATTTACCAACTTTATTCAGTCATTTTCAGCAATCCAGTTTGTAGCTCAGAAAGGAAGAGAGGAATCTACAATTGTTGCATCATATTGAGGTGATGATGTTTAATAGTTCAATTATTCAGTAAATCATATCACTACTTTTTTTAATGGTCTCCACTGTGACAGTACCCATGTAGAGTTAATGAAATTAAGTACAAATGCTGTAAGAAAAAAAAAAATTCTAGTTCATTATTACTATAAGAGAAATTTAAAATACTGAATATTATACACTACAGATTATACTTCATACTGAAATATACTGTAAAAACAGACTAGTCCGTATAGATTTACTGAAAAGCAAGTGTGAAAAAAGTAATTAATGTTTTATTGAAATTAAATTTTAATGCCATTTTTTTTGCATTTAGTAAACATCTCAGATGGGCTTTACTGTATGTTACACTGTAAAAAAAAATCCTGTAGAAATTACAGTAACTTACTGGCAGCAGTTCGCCAGTAACTTATTGTATTTATATTTACAAAAACAATACTGTATTTATATTTACAGTACCATTTAACTTGCTGTAAATGTATTTACAGTATTATACTGCACTTGTACAGTTTTTACTGTATTTTACTTGTAAAATATACAGTAATTTTATGGTCTTTTCTCCAGTTATATATTGCAATATATCGCTGCTCGCTGAAATTGCTCAGCTATCACCTCATCAGGTAATGCGGATGAGTATTTTAGGGTCTTGATTTGTTCTGTTTGTATTTTTCGTTCCAGTAATTATCATTCTTAGTGCTTTTACTTTAGTGTTGCTCTTTAATCCTTTTAAGTGTTCTCAGTTACTTTATTTCATTTAATATTTCAAGATCCAATACTTAATGAGCAGAACTTTGTGGCACTTTCAAAGCCTCAGAAGTGTGTTTTGTTGAGTGTGTGCTGTCATGTTTTTTCCTCAGGTGGAAGATGAGTGGTATGCGCAGCTACAACCCTGAGCAGATAATGCTAAGCGCTGTTGTACGTCGGCCGAGTCGTGACGTCAACCTCATGAAGGAGAAACTGATCTTCTCAGGTGAGACTCATGAGCACACAGCTGTGTGGAGATAAAGCCTGGTTAATACAGCCACAGAACGAATTAATTCTCTGTGACTCTGTGATATATATATATATATATATATATATATATGTATGTATGTATATATATATATATATATATATATATATATAGTTTTTTTTTAATTCCTTTACTGGGGTTATTACAGCTCCAGTGAAACATTATATGATTGAAATCAACCAAAATGTTCAAAAGTAATGTTACGATGATTCACATAGCCAGTGATTCAGAAACAAGTGTTCCTCACTTGTTGGAATGCGCCTCCCGATCTACATATATCCATCTATGTTCATGCGAATAATTCGTGATCCAGCTTCACTTACAGTAGAAGTGAGTATAAGGGTGTTTTTTTTTTTTTATTAATCTTTGAGGTAGCCTTTCCTAACAATGTGCTAGTTAGCAAGTTTAGCGGCTAAAGTAGACAGGCTCTCACTCCACAGAGAGAAGAGAGCGGCGGGGTTAGCAGAGCTCATTTGCATTTAAAGCAGCCTCGACCAGAATGACATGATTTTTGCAGAGTGTCAGACCCCTGTGGACTGTTTAGTGTGTTTTCCTTATGTTTGCCCTTATTTGGACCTTCCGTTTCCGTTTCTTGTTATTACGTCACTGTGTCATTGTTCACACCTGTCCTCCCCTGATTGGTTTATTCTGTGTATATAAGTTTGGTTGTGTCTGTATTGGTTTGTCATTCTGTTTCCGTTCATGTACGTTGTGTTTGTTTTGGATTTCCCTGCTGTTCCTGTCCGTTCCTGCCTTTATGTGGATTATTTAATAAATGTTTATGCATTGGACTTTCTCGTCACACTCCTCATTCTTCATACACCACGACTCGTGACAGAATCACCGACCACCACAAGAAAATGATCCGGGCTGAGGAGCGGATTATGCACATTCGGCAGGCGAATAGGCCGTTGGAGCTGTATGTGGAGGAATTCCTGAACGTTTGTCACCTGGTGAGTTGGAGCGATGCCATGATTAACACGTGTTTTCTAATGGGGCTAAACGATGACCAGCTATTCTGTTCGATATCTCCTGTGGATCACTGCAAACCGGTTGCAGAATTTATTAACGATGTCCTTGTCCTTAGTCATTCCCATTTCTATGTCGATGTGGAAGAGTCTAATCTTCCCCCCATTAGCAAACACGCGGCCGCTCCAGCTCACCACCAGCCAGCCTCCTCCACAAGCTGTTCCAACGAGCCCGCTCTCTCCGGTCTTCCCCCGCTGCCTCCAGTTCTACATAGCTCCTCCCTCATCCGCAGCCCAGAACCCACGGCCAGCACTCAGACGCCAGCCGCGGTCGCGGCCAGCACTCAGACTCCACCCGCCGCTCGCAAAAAGGCGGCAAAGACAAAGCGCGTCAAGTCACTGCTGCAATAACAGAGCCAAGTAAAGCTGCAGCTTTGTTTACGGAGTCAAGTCAAGTTGCAGCTGCGTTTACTGAGTCAAGCCAAGTTACAGCTGTCGTTCCTGAGCCTAGTAAAGTCACAGCTGTTCCTCCTGAGTCTAGCCAAGTCACAGCTGTTCCCCATGAGTCAAGCCACGATACACCTGTTGTTCCTGAGTCAAGCCACGATACAGCGGTTGTTCCTGAGTCGAGTCACGTTACAGCTGATCTTCATGAGCCAAGTCAAGTTGCTGCTGTTGACCCCGAGCCAAGCCAAGTCACAGTTATTCTTCACGAGTCAAGTCACGCCACGGCAGACCTCCCTGAGTCAAGTCAAGTCACGACAGACCACTCTGAGTCAAGTCCAGAGCCGGAGCTCTCTCCAGCATGCCCTCCAGAGCCGGAGCTCTCTCCAGCGCGCCCTCCAGAGCCGGAGCTCTCTCCAGCGCGCCCTCCAGAGCCGGAGCTTTCTCCAGCGCGCCCTCCAGAGCCGGAGCTCTCTCCAGCACGCCCACCAGAGCCGGCGCCTCCTCCAGCGTGCCCACCAGAGCCGGAGCTCACTCCAGCGCGCCCTCCAGAGTCGGCGCCTCCTCCAGCGTGCCCACCAGAGCCGGAGCTTTCTCCAGCGCGCCCTCCAGAGCCGGAGCTCTCTCCAGCACGCCCTCCAGAGCCGGAGCTCACTCCAGCACGCCCACCAGAGCCGGCGCCTCCTCCAGCGTGCCCACCAGAGCCGGAGCTCACTCCAGCGCGCCCTCCAGAGTCGGCGCCTCCTCTAGCGCCGACACCGCCCGAGCGCCCTCCCTTGCACCTACTAAGCCCGGCCTTCCTGTGCTCTCCTGGGCTGACTTTGCCCTAAGTTCCCCCAAGAAAATTTTGTGGGGGGGCTACCCCCCGATCAGCCATGGCCGAATGGACTGTGTGCTCAGCCGTGGCTCCCTGAACCCTCTGACCCGCCATGGCCGAATGGACTGTGTGCTCGGCCGTGGCTTCCTGAGCACCTTGACCCGCAATGGCTTGATGGACTCTATGCTCCGCAGTGGCTCCCTGAGCTCCCTGATCCGCCCTGGAGGTGTGCCTCCTATTTCCCTTGTGTCTGCCCAGCACGGACCTCCAGGGAGCCCACCCTGGTGTATTTGTTATGGCGCGAGTCACGCCTTATGGGGGGGGGCGGGGTAGTGTCAGACCCCTGTGGACTGTTTAGTGTGTTTTCCTTATGTTTGCCCTTATTTGGACCTTCCGTTTCCGTTTCCTATTATTACGTCACTGTGTCATTGTTCACACCTGTCCTCCCCTGATTGGTTTATTCTGTGTATATAAGTTTGGTTGTGTCTGTATTGGTTTGTCGGTGATTATATTGTCATTCTTTTTCCGTTTGTGTGCGTTGTGTTTGTTTTGGATTTCCCTGCTGTTCCTGTCCGTTCCTGCCTTTATGTGGATTATTTAATAAATGTTTATGCATTGGACTTTCTTGTCACACTCCTTATTCTTCGTACACCACGACTCGTGACACAGAGATCATTTTGACAAGGTAAAAAGGGTGTTGTTTTACACTATCATTGAGAATTTTTAACCAAAGTATATTATAGACTTTTCATTGAGACCCTAAATAATCATATTAACTTGTGGAAAATGGGCATCCGATGACCCATTTAATTATGAACACACTGGTTTGTATTGCAAACAGTTTAACAATTTTATGCACACTGTTATTCTTCTAGTTATTTCCCTATAGAGTGTTTTCACAATGCGTCATCAGTCAGCCATATTGGCAGCACTAAACCTAAACAATGCCACTGAACCGAACAAAACTTGCATATTTTGCTGATTATTTCTGCTGAAAATGTTCAATTGATGTCATGTCTTGGGCTGTACTAATCGGTCAGAACGAGGAAAAAAAACCTGTGTACTACAGACTGCCACAAGTTATAAATAAATCAAGGAGAAGAGTGCAAAATACTATATGAGGAACAAAAGGCGTTTGTGGTTGACCAAACTGAACCATGATTTCCAACGCAAGAATCTTAACCACATTCATGTTTGTTCTCATCATTTCTGGTCAGGTAGGTGAAATATTAGGCTAATATCTTAATTAATACTGCTTGTATGCATCTTTACCACCGGTTAACTTTTTTGTTGTTGTTGTTGTTGTTTTAATATTGTGCCCTTTCCTGCTTACTAAGTCCTTCTCTATATGATTTAGCAGTTTTCACACGTTGTTTCCGTGGTTTAGACAGCATAAAATAGTAGAACAACGTATTCAGTAGTACATTAACCCTGTAATCCATTATGTTGTTTACATCTGAGTATTGCGCATCCGGGTAACTGAGCAAATTGTGACTGAAGTCTCGCCCATAAAGGCTTACTTCCGCGTTGAAGAATACGGTGGATATCAAATGAAGTCAGGAAAATTTAACCACTTTTGTCTGCAAAATGTCCCAATTCAATGTGTGCTCCAGTAGACATATGTATATTATTCAATACGCTGTAATCACTACTTGAATAAAAGCCTGTTAAAATGAGCATCTGCAGGTTGATTTCAAAATCCGGACATTTTCAGAGACAGGCGAAGAAATATTCTGATGATTACTGTGCCAGCTTTAAACCTTTAAAAGCCCAAATTCTTTGTCAACAATTTCATACAATATAACATAAAAACTCACCTGCTATCAACATGGTCAAAACCAAGACAGAGACCTGTTTATGTTCACACTTTGACGGTGAAACTTCCTACAAAAAAAGGAAAGAAAAGAAAGAAGATATTTGTTTTGCACAGAACGTTCTCCTCAATCTAAAACGAGTAACTTTATCCGCCCCAAAGCTCTCTACCATCGACGTACACTGTAAAGTGTGACTGCGCCTCGTGAAGAGACAGCACTTTTATTATTATTTTCGTTTTGATTAAACTGAAGAATAACCCAAAAATACACTGATGTTAAATATATAATTAAAAAGCAGGAACATTGTACATACATTTGATGCAGCTGCAAGGTTATTGTGTGTGCGTCTTCCTTTTCTTCTCTCCCAGAGGAAAAAAAGCCTTTCTGTCATTGGTCAGATTTCGCACTCATTTTTTTTTTAACTGTATTTGGATTTGGATTTACAGTAAAAGAAAAATATTGTATTTTAATGGCGCCAAGAGGATATTTCCCATAATGCAACTTTAAAATACAGTAACAACCTGTATAACTGTTCTACAGTAAAGTACAGTTCATATTACAGTTAAAAACTGTGTAATTTACAGAAATCACTAACAGTGTACTTTAGAGCTTGCGTAACTCAGACATGTCAACCTCATTTCCCATGATGAGTTTTTGAACAGCTGCCTGTATTTGTGTTTTCACAGTGTTTCTCTTGCACAGTAATACACTGCAGTGTCTTCAGTCTTCAGCTGATTCATGTGCAGATAGAGATTAGAGCTGTCCTTAGATGCTGTGAATCTGCCCTGCACTGACTGAGCTGAGCTCTTATAAGAATCTGAATGATAATAAATAATCCATTCAAGTCCTTTTCCAGGTGCCTGACGGATCCAATACATGTAAGTGCCACTAAGAGTAAACCCACTGCAGGCACAGGTCAGTTTGTAGGAACCACCTGGAGACACAACTACTGACTGTTCAGACTGTGTGAGCACAACCAGACAGTCAATACCTGTGGATAAACACAACATTTAAAACAGAACTATGAATAAGTATTTATTTACATTAAGAAAACATCTAAGTTCTTCATTTGTCCAGGGAATTTACTTACAAGACACAGCAGTCAGCAACAGCAAGAGAAATGAAGTGAACATGGTTTATATGAAGGCTGAACTGGTGATGAGTCCTCCACTCAACAGTGTTTAAATATGAAACGGACCTCAATTAATTTGCATAGAAATGTTACATTAGCAAAACCAGTGGAGTCACTGGTGCTTGAGTCCATTGAATTTCATTTCATGGACGATAGTTCCACCTACTGATATGGAAATAATATTGTACTTTGGTGAATAAATGTGATTATTTTTCACAGCAGGCATGTGTGTGCAACCCCTCAGTTCCTTCAAACAGATGTGACATTGTGTTTTGTTCATAAGAAAGTGGGTAAAGGTCTTTGATAAAGTTGTAGAGCTTTAACAGGTTGTAGTAGAACAGCAAACACAGATCAGCAATTTTCCAGTATCAGGTTGTTGTTGTCACAAAGCCATGCTGAGGGTAAATAAATATATGTATGTAAATAAAAAAATTACTTTGCTTTGAATCTATGATCTTTATGACGTACCTTAATTCAGACCTTTATACACTAATTTATTTGAGAAGCTGTTTATTAGAAAGTACTTAAATGTTTTAAATAACATTTTTAAATAAGCATAATTTAGTTGCTAGAGTGATCTGATGCATGAATAGTTTTTGTTCAGCCCTGCCGTCTTTTGTGTAACTGTGAATCTCTTGCACAGTAATAAACAGCTGTGTCTTCAGTCTTCAGGCTTTTCATCTCTAAATACAGCATGTTTTTACTGGTGTCTGTGGTGATGGAGAACTGGCCCTGAAGAGACTGAGCATAATATACAGTTGAGCCAGATATACACCCAATCCACTCCAGTCCTTTCCCTGGTTTCTGACGGATCCAGCCCATCCAGTAGCTGCTCATTGAGAATCCAGACACAGTGCAGGACAGAGTCACTGATTCTCCAGGCTTTTTCATCTGACCACTAACAGCTGAAAAACATGCAACAAATAATGTTAGATGATTAAAAACAATTAATGACAACAATCTGAAAAAGTGAAATCATTCTCACCTGACAAAATCATCAGCAGAACTCCATACTGTAACATTTCCATTATGACCATAAATCTGTCACATCAAGAGAAACAAAAAGATATTTATCTGCACTGCAGCAGAACACAAACACTGACTGAGGATCCAGTTTATAACACAGTCCGTTGAGATGTTGGGTGACACTGATCTTCCCCACTCAATCGGGATGACATTTGCATATACTGTATCTGCCCTACAAAAGCAAAATGTGGAAAGTAGCCTATAGAAACACTGGAACTGGGAAAATTAATTCTGGGGCAATATAGAGGTTTCCTGATACACTGTACATTATCTGTGCCTGCAATAATACATTTCAAAATGCACTAAATCACCCTGAAAATCACCCTCTTTTAGTATTTCTCAGCAATGTTTTTTTTTTGGTAACGCTTTAGATTACAACCCGCAAAGAACTACGTAAGTAAACTGAATTTACGGTGTATGTTTCTGTAATTATAGTGTACCTATAAAGAACGTACATGTAGGTATAAGGGAACAATATGTTATATTTGGGTAATAAGGGGATAACAAACCAGATATTCAACCTGCAAAGAACTACATAAGTATACTGAATTTATGGTGTACGTTTCTGTAATTGTAGTGTACCTATTCAAGAACGTACATGTAGGTATACGGGAACAATATGT
The DNA here is from genome assembly GCA_012976165.1 of Labeo catla. Lineage (NCBI taxonomy): Eukaryota > Metazoa > Chordata > Actinopteri > Cypriniformes > Cyprinidae > Labeo > Labeo catla. The sequence goes on along the minus strand of VONZ01001604.1, from coordinate 92,170 downwards.
TACGTTTTGGTAATAGAGAGTAACAACCAGATATACAACCTGCAAAGAACTGCGTAAGTAAACTAAAGTTACGGTGAATGATCCGTATTTATATTGTACCTACGTGTAAGTATAAGGGAACAATAGGTTACGTTTGGGTAATAAGGGGGTAGCAAACAGATATACAAATAATTTATAATGGATTAATTAAAAAAAAAAAAACTTGGTACCTATTCTATTAAATCGTACGTTTGGTGTATCTATACGTAAGCTTTTTAAAATTACTGGGAAAATATACTCTTGTTCCATGTAGTTACAGGGTAATTGTGCCATCTGCGGGTTGTAAATTAAAGTGGCGATTGTTCCCCTCTTGTTCAACCAAGTTACAGGGTAGGTACATATAACAACGCGACGTAAAATGTGGTTCTACAAAATGTACATTTATTTACATTGTTACAGACACTAAATGTACAATACTGACATATTTACATCATCTAAACATTTAACGTTTACTTAATATGAAATTATAACATTTCATTCTGTTCTGTGTGATTTCTGTTGCCAGCTCGTTTCCAAGAATAGGTCTACATAATGTTATCATGACTACACGTTAAACCCTTAAAATAAATAATATTTCTGCAATCGTTTAAACATTCATGTAATATTCACTTCGTTTGCCGTGGTGGAACACAAAGGCGTTTTCTCTAACATGCTGTGACTAACAATAGAACCATAAAATACACCGAACACGCATCATAATTACAAATTAAACAATTTTATTTGTGTGCTGTAACCCAGATCTTCAGAATCCATACGATTTGCGAGGACCAGAATCAAATTCAAGGCTTTGTCCGGCGATCTTAATCTCCATCTCTAGCAGCGAGTCCAGCAGCAACAGCCATAAACCCGTGCTAAAGTGCATTTTGCGACAGGAAAATCGGACGTTCATTGGCTCTCGCCTGCATTCGTCACAGATTACGACATGCCGTGTTTCTGGTGAGATGTGTTGGAATGACGCGCGGGCGCCTTCGAGGAGTGGATCAAGACTAGTGATGGGATTTATGGCTCTTTGAGGGGATCCGGATCTTGGCGATCCGTTCCTTTTGGCTCTCTTTAAATATTTAGTCAGTTTTAAGAAGCCAGTTTGGGGGCATCTCAGTTTATCCTGGAAATAATCACTGGGAGGAATGATGAGGTGAGATTTGTAGTCAAATAATTAAAACTCAGATATCACACACCAATATCTGAGTTTGTATTATTCTGAAATATTGATTATTACCTCATTTGTCATGTGTGGACTATATTCCATAGGGTTGCACAACATCCCTCTGCTTAGAAAGTGACAGCACTATTTTGGATTTACCTTTAGTACAAAGTGTGTGTATGTGTAAAGCTACGTTGACTTATGTTATTCATACAATACCTACTCACAAATAAACATCAAAAACAAAGCCGGCCGCAATGAATTTCTGTGCAAAACAGCTTTTACTACAAACACTTCCACACAAGAACATTTTGATAGAAAACAAAAAATATTTAAAGTTTTAAATATATACTGTAGATAAAATTAGAATAAATAAAATGGAAATGTCTACATACAGTCCACTATTACTACTATTACTACTGTAAACTTTGCAAATAGGACATCAGCCCCTTCAAGTCTTAAATGAACAATAACAAAGTGGGCTGCAATGAATGTCTGTGCAAAACAGCTTTTAGTGAAAAATTTCTATACAAGAACAGTATCACAAAAGAACATTTTGATAGATAACAAAAAATATTTAAAGTATTAGATATATACTGTAGATAAAATTAGAATAAATAAAATGGAAATGTCTACATACAGTCCACTATTACTACTATAACTACTGTAAACTTTGCAAATAGGAGATCAGCCCCTTCAAGTTTTAAATGAACACAAAATGCAATGTATGCAATGTTTTTTTGTTTGTTTTTTTAACTGGAGTAAGCATGTGACGGCAGCGTGCACAAGTCATGGCTCCGCTCCTACCCAATGACAGAGGCACGCAGGGTTTTTTTCCACTGGAGTACTCACGTGAAGGATGCGTGCACAACTGTCATCATGCTGTTAGGCAGTAGCACCCGTGCGCTGGGTGCGCCCCTCCCCCTATAACTGTTCTGTCTCGCGGAGGAGCTAATAGGCTATATGCACACGGAGGTGATGACGTACTTCCGCTAAAATTTCAGCCAGCTTAGCCGCTTCCGCTTCCGCTGTCATACCGCTGATTTGTTTACCAGTTGAGAACGATGTCTGCTAAAAAGCCTTTTAAATTTCTCCGAACCAGCAGCACTACAGCTGAACATTGTTGTGTTCCTATGTGTCAAGCTTCCAGTAAGTACAACAGTGTACTTAGTTTTCATACTTTTCCATTAGACATGGAAACTAGGCGAAAATGGCTTGTCGCGATACGGAGGGACAACTTCAACGTTACTCCTCATACACGCGTATGTAGCCGGCACTTCAAAAAAAATGATATTCGTGAGCCACAGACAGAAACGGGGAGACGGCTGTTAGTCAAGGGAGCTGTTCCATCATTGTTCGAGTGGAACAATTTCACTGTACCCGCTTCAAGACCAGGGGTATGGGAGAGGAGGGAGCGACCGCCGCCGCCGGTGTTGGAGGATGACACGGTGGTTGACGATGAAGAAGTGTGCATGGACCATGACTACGCTTCGCCTCCGGATCCTGCAGTTGTGGATTTAGCTCTAGATGATAATATGTCTCTCAGAGAGGAGATCCAGAGGCTGAAGCAACAAGTTGAGAAGCTGACAATGAATCAGCGCTTTGGCATTCATCGGTTTGCTTCCTCGGACAAGGACATACGTTTTTTCACGAGGTAAGATGTCCATCAGCTCAGAATGGAGACTGTAGGTGTAGAGAGACTACAGTTTAATGATTAAAAAACGAAGCTGGAACTCAGTATAAAAAAAACAACACATAGTATTGTGTGTGTGTGTGTGTTAGGGTGACGGAAAACACGATTTATTCTCCATTCATTTTAATATTTTAATGACGCGCTTTCTGTCGTTTACATGTGAGCGTTTAAAAACATATGCGTGCACATGACAACGGATGTCAATCAGTATTTGTATAGCATAACAGCAGTAAATGTATCTCTCTCACATGTGACCCGCAACAAATCTGGTCACCTGTGTGTACAGGCATTTGTGGTTTATGAGGACACAAATGTGTATAATGACATGGGTACTACAACGTAAACATGGTTTACGAGGACACTTCCTGTGTCCCCGTAAAACAAAAGGCTTAAAAAACATACTAAACAGTGTTTTATGAAATTCAAAAAGTCCACACAGTTTCCTGTAAGGGGTAGGTTTAGGTGTAGGGTCAGTGTAGGGCAATACCACGTACAGTTTGTACAGTATAAAAACCATTACGCCTATGGAGAGTCCCCGTAAACCACAAATGCAAGTATGTGTGTGTGTGTGTGTGTGTGAGAGAGAGGGAGATGAAGGCTAATATATTTTAAGTTACATATTTGAAATGCTTCCAAGTAATCGTATATACATTGCTGCAATATTTAAAAGCTAATATCTTAATTGTATTCATTTAGATTTGCATCCTATGATCTGCTGATGAGATTCTGGGCCTTGATAGAGCCATCTCTGCCATATATGGTCAGTGTGACTCAAGCACAGAGAGGCACCTTCACAGAACCAACTTCCAATGTAGTAAGTAGTTCATGGACTATACAGTACAACTTAATAAACATTAAGGCTTACGGAAGTTAAGAGAAACATCATTAAAAATGTTATTTCTTTTGAACAGACTCATTCCCTGCAGCCCATTGATGAGATGTTCATGTTTCTCAACTACCTTGCTCTGGGTTCAAAACAGCGTGACCTTGCTGACCGGTATGGAGTCCACCAGTCGACAGTCAGTCGGATCATCACAACGTGGAGTAACTTTCTTTACACTGTGCTAGGGTCTGTAAGAATCTGGATACCAGAGGAGAAGATAAGAGAACATCTGCCAGAGTTTAAGGACTATGCAGACACCACAGTCATCCTGGACTGCACAGAGCTGAGGTGCCAGTGCCCTTCATCACCTCTTCTCCAGAGTGAAAACTTCTCAACATACAAGTCCCACTGTACTCTCAAAGGGCTGCTTGGAGTGGCTCCTCACGGGGCAGTCACATTTATCTCTCCACTGTATGCTGGTTCCATCAGTGACAAACAGATCATGCGAGAGTCTGGAATTCTCTCCCTTTTGAGACCTGGGATGGCCATCATGGTTGACCGAGGTTTCCTTGTTGATGACCTTGTGCCTTGCAAGATCTATAGGCCAGCATTTCTCTCTGGAAGATCCCAGATGTCTGCCTGTGAGGTTAGGGAGACCCAAGCAATTGCACGCCTTAGGGTTCATGTTGAGCGCCTCATACGCCGTGTTAAGGAACACAAGTTCTTTGACACAGAGATTCCACTTCGGCTTTTTGGCAACATTAATCAGCTGTATACTGTTGCATGTCTCCTGACCAACTATGAGAACGGGCCTCTTGTAAAGGCATGGGCAAAGAAGCCAGAGTAGTGTTTGGGTGCTGTGAGAGAGACACATTGTTTCTGTAAAATAGCAGTTAATTTTCATTTAAATGTTTAAATATTTTATTAGCCACTATGTTAAAATAGTTCCTACAGCCTCTTTGTTATAGTTGGACTTTTTTTAATCTATAGAAATGACCAGAGGATTGTTAGTTTACTTTTAGAAATGTATAAAATTGACCACAGCGTGTTAATAGAAATCTAAATCTAATCAGAATCAATAGCAGTTTTGAGATGTTTTACTTTTCAAATATTTTATTTGCCAATGTTACTATATTTTCTTCAGCCTCTTTGTATAGATTAAAAAAAGACCAACTATAACAAACGACCAGAGAATTGTTGGTTTACTTTTAGAAATGTATGTTTATAGAAATCTAATCTATATATAATCAGAATCAATAGCAGTATTGAGATGTTTTACTTTTCAAATATTTTAGTCAATGTTGCAATATTTTCTTCAGCCACTTTTTAATTTATAAAGAGGATTGAAGTTGTTTACTTTCAGAAATGTATACAATTGACCAGAACATGTTTATGAAATCTAACTTTTACAAATGATCAGAAACTGTACCTGTTGTTTGATTACCTATACAAATAGTCATAGGTAATTTTTTAAACTTGTTAACTTGTTTAATGTTTTTAAATGTACCTCCTGTTATTGAATGTTATTTATTAGCAAATCTAATAATAAATATTTCAAATGATTTGACGTGTCATCTTCCTGTTTTTAGCCATTGTCTGAAGTATTTGTTTTATCAATCTGGTCATTACAAACAACATAAGTACATTATTTAAAAACACTATTTTTAGGTACTGATGAATTGTTACCTCAATAAAACAACAGTCATAGAAAAATATGTAATTTAATAAATCAATATTAGACAATTGCATATGTACATATCATAGCGGTCTTTTAAAAACTGACTGCAGCCTACTTGTATCTGAAGGTATAAATTAAGACGTACATTCAGACCCAGGAATAAGGGAAAAATACAAAGAATCAGTAAAAGTGAATCACTAAAAACCAAACATATGTACAATTGTATTGAAGCACTTGGAACTGCCAGTAAGAAAAATATTAACATGTTAGCATTCTGTAAGAGAAGTGAGACAGGTTATCAGAATTTAATTATCTAGGCAAGCATTGAGGTAAAAATAAAAAAAGAAATAATCAGTTTTTTCTTTCATTGTTTTGGTGATTTCATTGTCTCTGTGAATCCTCTGAATAAACATGTCCTCCTGTGTGTAGACAACAAAGTCACACCAGTCTAAACCAGAAATCAACATCTGGCCCTGGATTTGCCAAAAGTAAGGATGAGACTTCCTTAGTGTATGTGTGCCCTCACTGATCTTAATATACGGACAGTCAACATAGCTTGCTACATTGGGGCATTTAATTTCAACAAGTCCAAAAGCCGACTGCCCCTTTGGATCATACACGATGCCGTCTGGTGATGACCCCATCCACGGTGCCTCGGGGTGAATAAGGAAGCCACAGGGGTAGTGATTAACGTCTCTTGCCCTGCAGTACTCCTCTACTGCTACAGGTTCCATGTCAAGCCCCCTCCTCATGTCTGCAGTTTGATGGCTAGGTCTCAGTAGTCTTTTTGCAAGATTTTCAGCAGAGCTCTGTAACCTGGTGTGACAGATCTCTCTGAATTTGGACGAGGTGATGCGAGGCCGCCTTAGTTGGTGCCACTCAATGCAGGAACTCTGCTCTTTTGTACTGTTTGCAATTTTGTGTGCTGTCTCTAATGTTGTTGCCAGGGACATCATGTGGTGCTGCTGATGTTCAGTGTAGACAAAAGAGCAGGCAGAGGGTCCCAGCCTGTAACCATGAAGTGGCAGCTGCGGGGGAGAAGGGGCATCTGTGTGTGGACAGGTTTTTGGCACTCTCTTTGCTGGTATGTGGTAACATAGCACGCTTCCTTCTTGGACTTTTCCAAATACAGAGTCAACCAGAGGAGCACTAATGTCCATACTCATAGTGGTTATCAGGGGAGCCGCTTCACTTGCAAGATCACTGTAGACCTCATCCACCCGGAGTATGGATAGTTCAGGCAGAGGTGAACTTACACCCTTATACAAGTTGCTCCTATGGAAAAAAAAAATAAATAAATAAATACATGAAAAATAAAAAGAAGCCATTATCCGTCTTGGTAAGAGTTCATGTTAACATGTCAAGTTACAGTACAAATAAAGTGAAAGTTCAGGAGACATCATCCATGCATAAGATCTTAAAGTGGAAGCAACCTCATTTCAACTCTTTCATTAATATTAATAAAACATTCACTACTCTTCACTGAATATCTTTTATAGATTTAAGGACATACACAAACAAAAAAAGTAAATAAAATTATTGCTTTTACTAAGTTAAAAGATAATGCATAAAAATTGCAGACTCAAAGACTGCTCTGATATTTACGCAGGTCAGGTTTTGTTCCTCCAATATTTTGATTTTTTGTTAAAAGATCTCTCTTCTCCCTATCATTACTCGATCTTCACTGGTGATTGGCAGCAAGTGTTTTTTGGGACTTTGTCCGACTCTGGGGTCAAAAGCACTTTTCAAAAACTGCTTAGTACACCTTTAATGATAATAACAACAATACTAACCTGATCCCTTCTACCAGTTTCCGTTCCTTGGGTCTGGCTGGACCAGGTTTAACACCCTGCATTTAAAAAAGGTTGTCAATAAACAAGTATCCATAAATAGAATCAAAGTACTCTGTAAGAAACATTAGTTACCATGGTTCTTGGCTTATGCCACTTCTGTTCAGTCTCTGTGCAGCTGTGTGTTGGAGGAACAGAGGTGATTCTAAGCTGGCGATAATGTGCAGTCTGGTACAACAGTGCTGCCACATGGTTACATAAAGCTGTACCTGCCACACAGGTACACTGGCAGCTTTCTAGCTGCACAGGATGGTCATCCTTAAGCACAATCTGTAGAAAACATACACAAATCTGTTAACAGAATGAATGTGCGGTTTTTAAAAATAAAAATGTCTGAGTATAGTGAGAATGTTTAAATGAAGATGGCATGGCAAAAAATAACTATTAAACAATTTGTGGAAACTAAAACTAGCAATTTTTTAAATATAGATAATTTATCATTATCTTTATCTCACTTTACTCATTTCTATAACAGGGGCACAGAACATGTGTAAAAGAAATGACAAAACAGAACATAACAGGGGATACAGAACGTGTGTAAAACAAAAAACAAACAAAAAATCCCACAGAACTCAGTTTCTGTGAATCACAGTGCTTAACTTAAATATCTCAATATTGATAAATATATATATATATATATATATATATTTTTTATTTTTTTTTTTTTTTTACAGTATATGGAACAAAATATGTAACAAAAGAGCCTTCGACAAGTTCACATGCGATGATTCACAGAAACTCGCTCTGACGAACGGAATCTTTCTCATGAACAAGCCTGCGCTGAACCTGCAGGACTAACTCTCCCTTACGCTCAAACTGTGAGGCTTTTGGCTTTTCCTCATTGATCGGTAACACTCAGCCCTAATGGCTACCTCTCCTGTGCTTGGATCCTTGTTAGAAACTGACATTGACAATGACGTTAGAATGCACATATAGTATAATGAACTTAACTGTTACACTGCTGCGCTAGTGTTAGGTGACTTAGCATTAATAATAAAGGCATGTAAAGGCACAACACATTGAAGTCTTACCTTCATAATTGTGAATGTAGCTTGAAATGTATAGCTTGAATCCCTTCTCCTTCTTGGCTTTCGACGAATGGGACAGCGTTTGGATAATTCGAGTAACGTCATTTACCGTAATCATCGGTAAGTCTTGGAGCGACCGTGTGAAAAACGCCATAGTTGTTATTGACGCTACGTGCGCCGGATATGACACAGCTGGCTGACTGTGAATGCGGAAGAGAGGTGTGCATATAGCCTATTTGTGTGCATCTGTGTGAAACACGCATAGGAAAAAAAAAAGAACGACAGAAAGAACGGCTCCCGCCCAGCCGCGACTCGGCTCCCATCGTTCATGTTTATGAGCCGTTCAAAAGAATCGGTTCGTTCGCGAACGTCACAACTCTAATCAAGACAATAATCTGGATAATATTTTCAGCGATTAACAATTTAAATTCTGCTCTCATCCTACTGCACCTCAAACTTACTGTATTCCGCCAGAGAGGACTGCGGGTGCAAACGCATCGTTATTTGGATTACTTTTTTGTATGGCTGTTGACATTTTTGCAATAAATAAATGATTGTGATTGCACTTTCCTGTTTTTTATATTTTTATTACTGTTTAGTCATAGTTAACGTTAGGTTTAGGGGTAGAATGGGGATTAGCGACTATAAAAAAAATATTTTTAGATATATTTTCAGATTGTGTGTTTATGTATTGTACCTACCCTATAACTTCGTTGAACAAGGGGGGAACAATCGCCACTTTAATTTACAGCCCGCAGATGGCACACTTACCCTGTAACTACATGGAACAAGAGTATAATTTCCCAGTAATTTTAAAAAGCTTACGAAGAGGTACCTGTTAAGTTTTTAAGTAATTCCATTATAAATTATTTGTAGGATATCAGTTTGCTACCCCGTTATTACCCAAACGTAACATATTGTTCCCTTATACTTACACGTAGGTACAATATAAATACGAAACATTCACTGTAACTTCAGTTTACTTGCGCAGTTCTTTGCAGGTTGTATATCTGGTTGTTACCCCCGAATTACCAAAACGTAACATAGCTTATTGTTCTCTTATACCTACACATACGTACTAATAGGTACACTATAATTACAGAAACGTACACCGTAAATTCAGTATACTTATGTAGTTCTTTGTAGGTTGAATATCTGGTTTGTTATCCCCTTATTACCCAAATATAACATATTGTTCCCTTATACCTACATGTACGTTCTTTATAGGTACACTATAATTACAGAAACATACACCGTAAATTCAGTTTACTTACGTAGTTCTTTGCGGGTTGTAATCTAAAGCGTTACCTTTTTTTTCTTTCTTTCTTTCTATTTATTACTAATGATAGTGAATATTTCAGGCTGTACATTATATTATTGATGTGTGTGGAGTAAGTGTTGAATGTTTTTATGTTTAGTGTTTTTTAGTTGTGATAGCTGATATGAGGTCTGTAGACAGCTGTTGTTGATGGACTGATGTTTTGATGTGGCATTTTGAGGTCCAGCTAAAGGCTAGTAACATGGTGAGCAGAGAGGTTTTCTGGGCATCCATTATATTGGCAGTGATCTTGTAATATATTTTGAATACTCAAACTAAAGCCACTAAAATATTAGCCACTAAAAATGCTGTGATATTTTACTATGATTAACCAAAGAACAAAGGAACTTGGTAACTTTTCTGTTCATTATTCTCAGGAAATCTTAACATCAATACCAGTAGCTGCCAGCATCATGAGCAGATGTGTAAGTGACGTAGAGATTTTTCACTAGTGAATGTGTTGCTTTTAAGATTCTCAAAATACAAATGTAGAGTGACAAAGCTTATGTGTGTTTATAGAGCAATGTTTGATTATTTTTAATCCTGCACACAGATTATCAGAAAAACAGGAATTGTGTGTTTACAATCCATGAGTTGTCATGAGCATCTGTAAAAGTGAACAACATGCTCTGAAAGTCTGTCTTTATTGTCAATCTTGTAAATATTTTGTAACTGTAGTTAGTTAGAAATAGATTCTCCTGAGATGAAACATGACCAAAGGGTAAAACAACTACTTAGTAGTTTTTTTATAAAACTGTAAGTTAGGATATTCAAGAGATTCAGCATTGTCTAAGGAGACTCGGGTTTAAACCTTGACCCTACAAATGTATTGTCAAATTGCAAAATTTAAACTTGCTTCAGAATAGTCATCTTGAATTTCTGTTTGTTTTTGCTTTTTTCCCCCCACAGGAAACGGGTAGATAGACAGAATGTATTGTTTAAAGTTAATGGTCTGGAGATGAAGTGACTCCATTGAGTTCAGACGTGTGATTTAGAAAGTGTACTAAACAAAAAGGCTGGCTTATTCTGGGTGAACTATTCCTTTAAGGAATGAGAAATAAAATGATAGTTCTATTTTAGAGATCTGTTTGTTTTCAGATTTTGTGCAGTGCTGTAGCTGTGTTCATCACTGTGTCTCTCTTGCACAATAATATACAGCAGTGTCTTCATTCTTCATGTTATTCATCTGCAGATACATCTGTTTCTTGCTGTTGTCTCTGGAGATGGTGAAGCGTCCCTGAACAGACTGAGAGTAGTATGTAGTACCACCACTATATGAGATGTATGCCAGCCACTCCAGACCTCCTCCTGCAGCCTGTCTGATCCAAACCAAGCTCGGGTCACTACTAAATCCAGAGAATGTACAAGTAAGTCTGTGAGATCCTCCAGGTTTAATGACCACTGACTCAGACTCAGTCAGTGTTTGACACCAACAGACTGAAAAACAAACAGTTCAACATTAACATTTACATGAGTACACATGAATAAGTCTAATTATTAACAGGTTTTCAAGAGCCTCTTGCATTCTGTGAGAGTAAACATAAAGATAAAACCCAGTTTAGACACAATATCCATTGTCATGTTATGAAAAGAGGAAGCTGATGCATCAAAGTCACAAACAAGTTTTGTGTCTGGAGATGAATACAGTGGAGGCTTTTTAAAGAGGGCAAGGAGAAGTAGGTTTGCATAGCTAGGGTGCCCTCTAAAGGTACGTTTACATTTTCTGTGACCTTATAACCTCAGTAACCATCTCTGCCTTTCAATGTAACTTTTTGTTTATACGTACTAGTTCAGAGACATAGTAGTGGCAGTAATGGTGTGCTTGACAAAGGAGATAATTAAACTAACAGTCTTTATTAACACTGTAAAAGATGCATAAGATAATTTAAACACAAGCATGAAGGAAACTAAGTACTTAAATACAGACAACTGTAATCAACGGAAAACGGAACAGAAGTGTGGAACTAATTAACAACAAAGGAAACTAACAAGGGAACACAGGAAAGCAGGAACAGAATACAGTGAAAAATCAAACTATGCTTGTTACAACTAGATAATTATGAATATTTCAAATAATGTTTATATAGCTTTTCCCATCATTGACTGTGTTTAAGAGATCATCTTTCAAAGATATTTACTAATGTGCTGAACATTTAACTTGCTGATTGTGAAGGTTCACACAGTGGAATGTTGTAGAGCTCATATGAACTGTAATTTGTGAATGTTTTTATTATAACATTTTATTTAATTTTATATAAAAATATCATAGTTTTCTATTCAATTTTACTAAAACACTCAGAAAATTAACAAGATTTAACAAAACGTTAAGGGGTGGTTTCCTGGACCAAGATTAAATTAAGACAGGAGTAGGCCTTAATCTAGAATAGTTAATCATGTTTTAAAAAATGGCTTTCTGAAACACAGATTAAGTACAGATTACTAACATCTGGACTATGGAGTCCTCAACTAAAATACACTCGATTAATTTAATACCACCTGTGCAAATCAGGATTAGCTGGATTGAGGTTGCCTATAAAACATGGAATGAACCAAGAAAAGGTTAAAATTGTATGTAACTGAGAAGCAAATCCAAGAAAAACAATAGCAGCAGAAAAAGCACTGCAATCAAAAAACAAACAAATTAATTAATTAATTAATACACAAACAAGTGTTTGAACAAGAGAAAGCTTTTAAACTGCACACTTTAAACTTTCTAATAAGCAATGTAAACTGCACACAACAGGTGTCAAAATATAAAATTAGGAATGTCTAGGAATTGCTTTGTAATGAATTCTTGCATAAATTATTGCAATCAGCTGTTGTTGTTAGTTTTGCAACATTAGTATTGTTATTATTTGTTGTTAGAATTACATATTTTAACAATATCCCCATGAAAACAGTAAAGAGAAAAGAATAGCTGTTTGAGAGAGAGAGACATTGTCAGAATTATATTGGCACCCTAAAACAATAGTATAAAAATAAGAGCATTGGGAACATAAATCTGTATTTATTGTTTGTCTTTCTGATCTTTCTTAAAAAAAAAGTAAAAGTAAATTATATATATATATATATATATATATATATATATATATATATATATCACAAAAATCTTTTCTTTTTTTAACAAAATCACATTATGAAAATATTTTTTTTCTCTAATACACATTGGCCTAGAAATTATTATGAGTAAAATCTTTGAAGATCTACTGTACATTCCCATTTACATTTACATTTTAGGACACCAGGGTGACTAAATATATACAGGAATATAAATATGAGGGAACACAAAGGTCAATTCCCTTTATCATCCATCATAATGACACAAAAAAATAGAGTTCTGCAGATGGTTCCAATCAACAGGAAATGTTAACAATCTGCCTACAGTGATTTGTCTGTGTCTAAACTGTCTTAATGCAATGTGAGGAAGAAAGTTTGAGTGGCACAAGACTTTCCAAGGATCACAGCTGGAGAATTGCAGAAAATAGTCTTGGAGTCATAATGAGCTATGGCTGGATCTTCCAGCAGAACAATGAATCAAAAGGACCATCAAAATTAACAAAAAAAATAAATAAATAATGGGACACTGAGCACAAAATGAAGGTTCTGCCATGGATGTCCCAGTTCCCTGACCTAAACCCTATAGAAAACTGAAGACAAGAGAGTTCATCATGGAGTTGGGAATCTGAAGGGTCTGGAGTGAATCTGGAGGTTGCAAAAAGTATTGAATAAAAGGGTGCTATTAATTGTGGCCAATGTGTGAGAGAAAAAAAAAACTTTCATAGTGACATTTCCATTCCTTTTCATTATACTTAAAGTAAAAGGCATTTTTTTTTTTTAAATAAAACATAAAAATAATTACCAGTGCAGATTTATTTTCACAGGCTTCTTTGTTTACATCCACCAAGGATACCAATAATTTTGATATATGAAGACTGGAAACACAATGTTAATCTGAAGTTAAACCTGCCTCCTGGTAGGTTTAATTTAAGCTTCAATTTAGTCCTGAAGTAGCTCTAGTCTTCCTTCAGGAAATCAGCCTATTAAATTCCTGACTAGACTAAGTCTAAGACTATTTAAAACCATGACAAAGAAAGCAGATTACTGTTAATCTGGTTTAAAGGGCCACTTTAGTCTAGGACTAGACTTAATCTCTGTCCAGGAAACTGCCCCGAAGTGTGCTAAACATGTTCTTGGACCCTCAAAGATCACATGAGTAGTTTTTGTGCAGCCCTGCTACCTTTTGTCTTACTGTGAATCTCTTGCACAGTAATAAACAGCTGTGTCTTCAGTCTTCAGGCTTTTCTCCTCTAAATACAGCATGTTTTTACTGGTCTCTTTGGTGATGGAGAACTGGCCTTGTAGAGACTGAGCATAATATACAGTTGAGCCCGTGTCTATAAAACCAATCCACTCCAGTCCTTTCCCTGGTTTCTGACGGATCCAGCCCATCCAGTAGCTGCTCATTGAGAATCCAGACACAGTGCAGGACAGAGTCACTGATTCTCCAGGCTTTTTCACCACAGAATCTGAGGAGGTCAAAGACTGACCACTAACAGCTGAAAAACATGCAACAAATAATGTTAGATGATTTAGAACAGTGAAATTACTACAATAATACAGAACAAATGGGAGTTTCTCACATGAAATAATCATCAGTATGAGTCCATACAGTAGCATCTCCATTACCACAGTAAAACAGTGATAGGTTACACTGCAGCTGTTTTAGTCACTGGACACACACTGACTGAAAGTTCAGCTTATAACAGTCTTTCAGGAGTCTGGGAGACACTGACCCTTCCCACAAAATTATTTGCATCTTTGCAGATCTGTAGTTTAATACATTAATCTGAGCATTGTTAAAAATAGGGAAACAAGGACATTTTTCACTTATATTTTAATAACTGAGCAAAGTTATATTAATTTATGTTTACTTTTTTATGGTGTGTTATTTAATAATGATGCATCATGATTTTATGCTAGTTTATCACCAGCATTGCTATTTTGCATACAGTTTCTAGCTCAGCAGGGAAGGGTTTTCCTTTGATCATGAGTTTTTGAACAGCTGCCTGTATTTGTGTTTCCATAGTGTGTCTCTTGCACAGTAATACACTGCAGTGTCTTCAGTCTTCAGCTGATTCATGTGCAGATAGAGATTAGAGCTGTCCTTAGATGCTGTGAATCTGCCCTGCACTGACTGAGCTGAGCTCTTATAAGAATCTGAATGATAATAAATAATCCATTCAAGTCCTTTTCCAGGTGCCTGACGGATCCAGTGCATTTGAGTGCTACTAACAGTAAACCCACTGCAGGCACAGGTCAGTTTGTAGGAACCACCTGGAGACACAACTACTGACTGTTCAGACTGTGTGAGCACAACCTGACAGTCAATACCTGTGGATAAACACAACATTCAAAACTGAATTATGAATATGTTTTTGTTTACACTAAGTTCTTCCTTTGTCCAGGGAATTTACTTACAAGACACAGCAGCCAGCAACAGCAAGAGAAATGAAGTGAACATGGTTTATATGAAGACTGAACTGGTGATGAGTCCTCCACTCAACAGTGTTTAAATATGAAACAGACCTCAATTAATTTGCATCAAAACCTAAATGATCAAAATCAGTGGAGTCACTGGTGATTGTGTCAATTGAGTTTCATTTCATGGACGATAGTTCCACCTACTGATATGGGAATGATATTGTACTTCAGTGAATAAACATGATTATTATTATTATTATTATTATATTTATTTATTTATTTATTTTATTTTTTTTTTTTCAGAGCAGGCATGTGTGTGCAAGCCCTCAGTTCCACCAAACAGATGTGACATTGTGTTTTGTTTATGAGAAAGTAGGTAAAGGATTTTGGTAAAGTTGTAAAGTTTTAATAGGTTGTAGTTGAACAGCGAACACAGATCAGCACTTTTGCAATATCAGGTTGTTGTCGTTGTTGTTTTGGCTGAATTTCTTGTTGAAAAACCATGCTGAGGGTAAATAGATATATGATTATATTTTAAAAATAATAATATTGAGAAATATGTGATAATTTACTTGTAGATCATAATTTATTTTAATTTATATTCAGTAACACACTAATATAGATGTGCATAACATTTGGTACTGTATGTATAAATATATTTGAATAGATTTATACAAAAATAAAGATGTTCACATTTATACGTATATGTACTTAGAAATAGTCCATTGTCTTTTCTATTTTGTATTTAAATATAAAATCTGATAAAAGTATAAAAATTTAAAGTGTTACCTCATGAAGGATTAATACACCAATTTTCCTATAAGTAAATGTGTTATTTAAATATATCAAATTATTTTTTTCCAGGTATTGTTTCATAATGTTATATATGGCAACTGTACAGGTTTGTGTATCTTGACCATTGATAAAGACTTTGAATCTATGCTCTTAATGATGCACCTTAATTAAACCTGACCTTTACACTCACTTATTTGAGAAGCTGTTTATGAGAAAGTCTCTTTTGTTAGATTGCAGGGAAGTTGCTATTGTGATCTGATGCATGAATAGTTTTTGTTCAGTCCTGCAGTCTTTTGTGTAACTGTGACTCTCGTGCACAGTAATAAACAGCTGTGTCTTCAGTCTTCAGGCTTTTCACCTCTAAATACAGCATGTTTTTACTGGTGTCTTTGGTGATGGAGAACTGGCCCTGAAGAGACTGAGCATAACTAGTGCCAGTGCCAGTGTCAATACGGCCAATCCACTCCAGTCCTTTTCCTGGTTTCTGACGGATCCAGCCCATCCAGTTGCTGCTCATTGAGAATCCAGACACAGTGCAGGACAGAGTCACTGATTCTCCAGGTTTTTTCACCACAGAATCTGAGGAGGTCAAAGACTGACAACTAACAGCTGAAAAACATGGAACAAATAATGTTAGATGATTTAAAACAGTGAAATTACAACAATAATCCAGAACAAATGGGAGTTTCTCACATGAAATAATCATCAGTATGAGTCCATACAGTAGCATCTCCATTACTACAGTAAAACAGTGATAGGTTACACTGCAGCTGTTTTAGTCACTGGACACACACACTGACTGAAAGTTCAGCTTATAACACAGTCTTTCAGGAGTCTGGGAGACATTGAACCTTCCCACACAATCATTTGCATCTGAGTGTTAGTATAGTAGACAAAAGAAAAAAAAAATCTTCACTTATATTTCAGTAAGTGAGAAAAGTGAAAAGTTATATTACTTCATCTGTTTACTTTTGCTCAGGAACGTGCTGCCCGTTTCCCAAAATTAACTAAAAGGGCCCTCTCTCAGCAATTATCAACAGTAATATTGTGGTCTATAAAACTAAATGCATTTTTATTATAATTATATTTACAATGTGTACAAAACAGTAACAGATGGCTCAAAACTCAGAAAAAAATGGCTGTTTATTTTAACTTATATCTGTCAGTCATCATTACCATTATGTTGTTATAGATTGTGTGCTTCTTAAACAAGCTCAAAATTAATTAGATAATGTGAAGTAGAGTGGTACTGTATCTTCCCAGTCTTATTCATAAACTGGTTGAAAACTATCCACTGTTGTTTTCTGTTTTTCACTGTTTTTTTTTTTTGTTTGTTTGTTTGTTTGTTTTTGTTTTTGTTTGTTTTGTTTTTGTTTGTTTTTTCAGGTTTTTAACAAACCTGAAACTACTAAAATATAAGAGGTCACATAAATTCTAAGTGTTAAATTAACTCCTATTTATGTACTGCATATTGGTACATCATTTGATGACACTATTACTGTTGGTTAAATGAAGGCCAAGTGTCACCAGCAGGCCTGTTATGTGAAGTGTAAGCTCAAGAACATGCTAATGACTTCATTTTTAGAATTATATATATATTCCTTTTTTTTACATTCGAGCCCCCGCTCCCATTTTCAGCAGTCCAGTTTCTAGCTCAGAAAGGAAGGAAGGAAGCTGCACTTGTTGCATCATAGTGCAGAGACAGGGCCATGGCTGGGGCCCCTGTGCAGGCTGTAACCGTGGGCCCTTTTTGAATTTTTTTTAATTTGTATGTTTGTTCTATTTATTTATTTGTGCTATTTACACAATGTTTATGTTTTTTTTCAAGTGTGTAGGTGTCCAGGTACTATAAACTGAATAATCAAATGTAAGATAGCATTGCACAGTCTTCACTGTAAAAACTGAATATAAATTCTTGTTAAAACTACAAAGTAATTCAGTCAAAAGCATGAACATGATTTTCTCTCTTTCATTTTCTTGGATTAACATTAAGGAGCTAGTAAATTAGGCGTGGTCAGCTATTCAAAAACTCATCATGGGAAATGGGGTGGACATGTTTGAGTTATGCAAGCTCTCAAGTAACATTAGACCCATCTAAGCTGTTTTAAATGCAAAAAAAAAAGTCATTAAAATATATATAAATGTGAACACATTTATATATAATTAACATATCGAAAAATATGTGACTGTTTACTTGTATATCATAATTTATGTCATTTTATATTCAGTAACACACTAATATATGGATGTGAATGTAATAAAATTTGGTACTGTGCATTTATAAATATATTTGAATAGATTTATACAATATAATATGTATTTAACAGGTTTAATAGTGGTGCATATTGCAGTATAGTGAAAAATATAAGCAACAGTTTTCTATAAGAAATGTGTTATTTAAAATATATTACATTATATTTTCCAGATATTGTATCATAATATTATGTTTGGCAACTGTACAGGTTTTGTATCTTACTCATTTTAAACCATCAAGGCTTTGAATCTATGATTTTTATTATGTACCTTAATCCATACATTTATACACTCATTTATTTGAGAAGCTGTTTATGAGAAAGTATTTAAATGTTTCAAATAACATTTCTAAATAAGTATAATTTGTTAAATTGTGGGGAAGTTGCTAGAGTGATCTGATGCATGAATAGTTTTTGTTCAGCCCTGTAGTCTTTTGTGTAACTGTGAATCTCTTGCACAGTAATAAACAGCTGTGTCTTCAGTCTTCAGGCTTTTCACCTCTAAATACAGCATGTTTTCACTGGTGTCTGTGGTGATGGAGAACTGGCCCTGTAGAGACTGAGCATAATATATAGTTGAGCCGGATATCAGCCCAATCCACTCCAGTCCTTTCCCTGGTTTCTGACGGATCCAGCCCATCCAGTAGCTGCTCACTGAGAATCCAGACACAGTGCAGGACAGAGTCACTGATTCTCCAGGCTTTTTCATCACAGAATCTGAGGAGGTCAAAGACTGACCACTAACAGCTGAAAAACATGCAACAAATCATGTCAGATGATTAAGAACAATTAAATGACAACAGTCTGAAAAAGTGAAATCATTCTCACCTGACAAAATCATCAACAGAACTCCATACTGTAACATTTCCATTATGACACTAAAACTGTCAAATGAAGAGAAAAAAAGTAATTTATCTGCACTGCAGCAGGACACAAACACTGACTGAGGATCCAGTTTATAACACAGTCCTTTGAGAGTTTGACACTGATCTTCCCCACTCAATCATGACATTTGCATATACTGTATCTGCCCTACAACTGTAAAATGTGTTAAGTAGCCTATAGGAACACTGGAACTAGGAAAATTAATTAAAGTATTTTTGATTGAATTCTGATTGATCTGAAATGATATTCACACCCTGTTTTCTTTGAATCTGAATTTTTTTTTGTAGGGCAGTATAGAGATTTCATTATACACAGTATTATCTGTGCCTGCAATAATACATTTCAAATTGCATTAAATCACCCTGAAAATCACCCTCTGTTACTGAACTGTTACTAATGATAGTGAATATTTCAGGCTGTACATTATATTAATAATTTGCGTGAAGTACGTGTTAAATGTTTTATGTTTGGTGTTTTTTAGTTGTGATAGCTGATATGAGGTCTGTAGACAGCTGTTGTTGATGGACTGATGCTTTGATGTGGCATTTTGATGCCTAGCTATGAAGGAGTGAGACATGGTAGGCAGAGAGGTTTACATTTATTTTTGGGCATCCATTATCATCACAGTGATCTTGTAATATGATTTGAATACTCAAACTGAAGCCACTAAAATATTAGCCACTAAAAATGCTGTGATGATCTACTATTATTAACCAAAGAGCAAAATAGCGTAATTAGTAACTCTTCTGGTTATTATTCTCAGGAAATCTTAATGTCAAAACCAGTAGCTGCCAGCATCATGAGCAGATGTGTAAATGATGCAGAGATGATGGTTTGATTTTCTAGTTCAGTGGTTCCCAATCCTGGTCCTGAAGAACTCTCAATACTGCACATTTTATGTGTCTCCTTAATCAAACCTGATTCAACTCATCAGCTCATTAGTAAAGACTCAAAGACTTCAAATGTGTGTTCCACACAGATCAGAGCTATAATTCGGCCATAAATCAACTGTGAATCTAAAAGAAAAAAATTCAGTACTTATACACGGTTGCAACACTCCAAGTGTCAAGCAGTAATTGGCCAGAGCTAATAGTAATGAATGAATGACATGCTTTAGAATAAATTAAAGTTGTGTTAGCTGCTAGGATGATTATGGATGGTTGTTGGAAGACTGGTGCTTGGATGTGTTACATTACATATGTATTGTAAAGGGTTACCTCAATTTCTCAACATTTGTGGTATATTAGTCTCTCCAAGCAAAAAGGTCAGGTTTGAAATGTACTATAAGTTATGGACAATGAAGACAACGAAGCACTGTTGCAACATAATAATCAACATTTACTAGCGTTTTGTCACTACAATGTTGTAGAAGAAATTTGTAACATTTTTATTTATTTATTTTTTTACTATTGATTGATTTTCAGATTCTTAAAATTCAGATGTGGAAGGACACAGCTAATGCGTGTGTGTGTGTAGAAACAATGTCTGATTGATTTTTGTCCTGCACACAGACTGTTAGAAAAGCAGGAATTGTGTGTTCAAAATCAATGAGTTTCCATGAGCATCATACTATCATGCTTCATGTTACCATATAAATATTAGTCAGTTCTAAGTGGATTCTTCTGAGATAAGACATGACCAAAGGGTAAAACAACTACTTAGTATTTTTTTTTTTTTTATAAAACTGTGAAGTAGTTTAGAGATTTGTAAAAGAACAAGCTTAATGTCCACACACAGTTTAGAGATTCAGCATTTGTCTTAGAGGGGACTCAGGGTCAAACCTTAACCCTACTGTATTGTCAAATAGCAATATTGCAACTTAACCTACTTCAAAATAGTCACCTTGTATTTCTGTTTGTTTGGCTTTTTTCCCAACAGGAAATGGGTAGATAAACAGAATTTATTGTTTAAAGCTAATGGTCTGGTGAAAAAGTGACTCCATTGGGTTTAGATGTGTGTTTTAGAAAGTGTTTTAACAAAAAGGCTGGCAGCTTATTCTGGGTGAACCATCCCTTAAAGGAATGGAAAATCGAATGATAAAGTTTTATTTTAGAGATCTGTTTGTTTTCAGATTTTGTGCAGTGCTGTAGCTGTGTTCATCACTGTGTCTCTCTTGCCCAATAATATACAGCAGTGTCTTCATTCTTCATATTATTCATCTGCTGTTACATCTGTTTCTTGCTGTTGTCTCTGGAGATGGTGAAGCGTCCCTGAACAGACTGAGAGTAATATTTTTCACTACTACCAGGTGTGATGTATGCCAGCCACTCCAGACCTCCTCCTGCAGCCTGTCTGATCCAAGCCAAGTACGGGTCACTACTAAATCCAGAAAATGTACAGGTAAGTCTGTGAGATCCTCTAGGTTTAATGACCACTGACTCAGACTCAGTCAGTGTTTGACACCACCAGACTGAAAAACAAACAGTTCAACATTAACATTTACAACAGTACACATGAAGAAATCTGATTATCAACAGGTTTTCAAGAGCCTCTTACATTCTGTGAGAGCAAACATTAAGATAAAACTCAATTTAGAAACAATATCCATTGTCATGTTATGAAAAGAGGAACTTAATGCAACAATGTCACAACAAGTTTCTGGAGATGAATAGAGTGAAAGCTTTTTAAAGGACACAAGGAGAAGTAGGTTTGCATAAGGTGCCCTCTAAGGTACATTTACATTTCTTTCCCCTTATTAACCTCTGTAAAAAATATTTAGCGTGTTGTTTGTTTTTTCCTTTTCACTGATATCTTGTATCACTGCCATTGTATTAATAGCTGATATATCTTCTCCACTGTGACACCTACTGTATTAAAATTTTATAAACATTTATATGCATAAACAACACATCAAACTAGACTTTTGCATTTTCTGAAAGAGTGGTTCATAGTTTTTGTCCATATAAAACTCATCCTTAATGGTTGAATAGAGTTAAAGGCAGTCATATGCTTAATTAATCTCAAATTTAGCTTTATTAGGCAAAATTTATTCGTTTAAAATTACTCTTTTGTGACAGTGTTTGGGGATGATGTAATTTAAGGACAGACACAATGACAGAAACTTATAATGTAATATGCCCTAAGAATAACAACTTGGTTGAGTCTGTAAACACAAGATTACAGTGTTACAGTGCCCTCCACTAATATTGGCACCCTTGGTAAATATGAGCAAAGGTGGCTGTAAGAATAAATCTGCATTGTTTATCCTTTTAATCTTTCATTCAAAAAATTCACAATATTCTAACCTATCATTTAAGTAAAACCATGGAAAGCAGGGGGAAAATCTCTTTATGAAATAAATGTTTTTCTGTAGTTCGTGTTGACCACAATTATTGGCACCCAATTATTGCAGTGTCCTTTATTCAAGATAACAGCTCTGTGTTTTCTTCTTTAATGCCTGAAGAGTTTGGAGAACACCTGACAAGAGATCAGAGACCATTCCTTCATACAGAAACTCTTCAGATCCTTTAGTTTCCCAGCTCCATGCTGGTGCTTCTTCTCTTTAGTTCACCTCACGCATTTTCTATAGGGTTCAGGTCAGGCAACTGGGACGGCCATGGCAGAAGCTTCATTTTGTGCTCAGTGACACATTTTTGTGTTGATTTTGATGTTTGATTTGGATCACTGTTCTGATGGAGGATCCAACCACAGCTCATTATAGAACTTCTAACAGATGCAGTCAGGTTTACATTTTTTTTTATCTGTTGGTATTTGCTAGAATCCATGATGCCATGTATCTGAACAAGATGTCCAGGACCTCTGGCAGGAAAATAAGCCCACAACATTAAAGATCCAGCAGTATATTTAACTGTGGGCATGGGGTACTTTTTGTACCAAACCTATCTTGAGTGTTTGCTGCCAGAAAGCTCTTTTTTTTAGTTTCATCTGACCACAGAAGCCAGTCCCATTTGAAATTCAAGTTGTGTCTGACAACTGAATATGCTGGAGTTTGTTTTTGGATGAGCAAGGAGGATTTTTCTTAAAACCCTCCTGAACAACATGTGGTGACGTAGGGGCTGTTTGAATTTTTTTGTCTTTTGGCCCCAAGACTCAACTAATCTCTGCAATTCTTCTACTGTGATCCTTGGAGAGTCTTTGGACACTTAAACTCTCCTCCTCACCATGCATTAGGACGATATAAACACACGTCCTTTTCCAGGCAGATTTGTAACATCTTTAGTTGATTGGAATTCTTAATTATTGTTCTAATGATGGAAATTGGGATTTTCAATGCTTTAGCTCTTTTCTTACAGCCACTTTCTATTTTGTGAAGCTCAACAATCTTGTTCTGCACATCAGAACTATATTATTTGGTTTTATTCCTTGTGATGGATGATTAAGGAAATTTGGCCTTTGTGCTCCTCATATTTATATTCCTGTGAAACAGGAAGTTATTGCTGGACAATATCATTCTAGTGTGCTAAATAAATGCAAATATGGATGGGAATATACTTCAGAGATATTTTCTCATTATAATTTCTAAGGGTGCCAGTAATTGTGCCCAACATGCATATGAGAAAAACATTTATTTCACAACGTAAGTTTCCCCCCACTTTTAATTGTTTTACTTCAATGAAACGTTAGCATTTTGTGAATTTTTTTAATGTAAGATCATAAAGATAAACAAAGCAGATTTATTTTCATACCCGTCTTTGCTCATATTTACCAAGGGTGCCAATATTAGTGGAGGGCACTGTATATTTTCATGTATTTAAATTCATTCTTATGAGTGGGTCACCACCACAACTAGTACAGATAGTTTTTGTGCAGCTCTGCTGTGTTTTGTCTTACTGTGAATCTCTTGCACAGTAATAAACAGCTGTGTCTTCAGTCTTCAGGCTTTTCAACTCTAAATACAGCATGTTTTTACTGGTGTCTTTGGTGATGGAGAACTGGCCTTGTAGAGACTGAGCATAATATACAGTTGAGCCCGTGTCTATAAAACCAATCCACTCCAGTCCTTTCCCTGGTTTCTGACGGATCCAGCCCATCCAGTAGCTGCTCATTGAGAATCCAGACACAGTGCAGGACAGAGTCACTGATTCTCCAGGTTTTTTCACCACAGAATCTGAGGAGGTCAAAGACTGACCACTAACAGCTGAAAAACATGCAACAAGTAATGTTAGATGATTAAGTAATGTTAGAAATTAAAAAATAAAAATACTCCAGAACAAATGGGAGTTTCTCACATGAAATAATCATCAGTACGAGTCCATACAGTAGCATCTCCATTACTACAGTAAAACAGTGATAGGTTACACTGCATCTGTTTCAGTCACTGGACACACACACTGACTGAAAGTTCAGCTTATAACACAGTTTTTCAGGAGTCTGGGAGACATTGACCCTTCCCACAAAATCATTTGCATCTTTGCAGATCTGTAGTTTAATACATTAATCTGAGCATTATTAAAAATAATAGGGAAATTTTACACTATATTTTAATAACTGAGCAAAGTTATATTACTTTATGTTTACTTTGTGTATTCTTTTTTTTATGGTGTGTTATTTAATAATGATGCATCATGATTTTATGCTAGTTTATCACCAGCATTGTTATTTTGCATACCATTTCTAGTTTAGCAGGGAAGGGTTTTCCCTTGATCATGAGTTTTTGAACAGCTGCCTGTATTTGTGTTTCCACAGTGTTTCTCTTGCACAGTAATACACTGCAGTGTCTTCAGTCTTCAGCTGATTCATGTGCAGATAGAGATTAGAGCTGTCCTTAGATGCTGTGAATCTGCCCTGCACTGACTGAGCTGAGCTCTTATAAGAATCTGAATGATAATAAATAATCCATTCAAGTCCTTTTCCAGGTGCCTGACGGATCCAATACATGTAAGAGCTACTAACAGAAAACCCACTGCAGGCACAGGTCAGTTTGTAGGAACCACATGGAGACACAACTACTGACTGTTCAGACTGTGTGAGCACAACCTGACAGTCAATACCTGTGGATAAACACAACATTCAAAACAGATTTATGAATATGTTTTTATTTACACTAAGAAAACATCTAAGTTCTTCCTTTGTCCAGGGAATTTACTTACAAGACACAGCAGTCAACAACAGCAAGAGAAATGAAGTGAACATGGTTTATATGAAGGCTGAACTGGTGATGAGTCCTCCACTCAACAGTGTTTAAATATGAAACAGACATCACTTAATTTGCATCAAAACCTTGAATTATCAAAATCAGTGGAGTCACTAATGTTTGAGTTCACTGAGTTTCATTTCATGGACAATAGTACCACCTACTGATATGGAAATAATATTGTACTTCAGTGAATAAACATGATTATTTTTATTTTTTTTTTTCCTCACAGCAGGCATGTGTGTGCAAGCCCTCAGTTCCACCAAACAGATGTGACATTGTGTTTTGTTCATGAGAAAGTAGGTAAAGGATTTTGGTAAAGTTGTAAAGTTTTAATAGGTTGTATTTGAACAGCGAACACAGATCAGCACTTTTCCAATATCAGGTTGTTGTCGTTGTTGTTTTGGCTGAATTTCTTGTTGAAAAACCATGCTGAGGGTAAATATATATATATATATATATATGAAGAGTTCAGATGCAAAACACATATTATACGTCCATCAAATATTTTTACTTGAAACTTGCTAAAATCCAGCCTCGGCCCAATCAGAAGTGCCGGTACTTAAATAGAAACCTATACATCTGAGAAAGACGTCAGATGGATTTAGCTGGTTTTGCATCTGAATTCTTCATATATATATATATATATATATATTTAAAAATAATAATAATAATATAGAGAAATACGTGATGGTTTTGGTTTACTTGTAGATCATAATTTATTTTAATTTATATTCAGTAACACTAATATATAGATGTGCATATAATAACATTTGGTACTGTGTATGTATAAATATATTTGAATAGATTTATACGAAAGATGTTCACATTTATATGTATATATATATATATATATATATACAAATATAATTTATTGTCTTTTCTGTCTATTTTCTATTTTTATAAAGTCTGATTAAAGTTTATAAATATGTGTTTAGGTTTGAACTCTTTAAAGTGTGACCTCATGAAGGATTAATACACCAATTTTCCTATAAGTAAATGTGTTATTTAAAATATATCACATTATTTTTTCCAGTTACTGTTTCATAATGTTATATATGGCAACTGTACAGGTTTGTGTATCTTGGTTATTGATAAACCGTGAAGGCTTTGAAACTATGCTTTTATGATGTACCTTAATTAATCCAGACCACAACTAGTACACATAGTTTTTGTGCAGACCTGCTGTGTTTTGTCTTACTGTGAATCTCTTGCACAGTAATAAACAGCTGTGTCTTCAGTCTTCAGGCTTTTCACCTCTAAATACAGCATGTTTTTACTGGTGTCTGTGGTGATGGAGAACTGGCCCTGAAGAGACTGAGCATAATATACAGTTGAGCCAGATATCTGCCCAATCCACTCCAGTGCTTTCCCTGGTTTCTGACGGATCCAGCCCATCCAGTAGCTGCTCATTGAGAATCCAGATGCAGTGCAGGACAGAGTCACTGATTCTCCAGGCTTTTTCACCACAGAATCTGAGGAGGTCAAAGACTGACCACTAACAGCTGAAAAACATGCAACAAATATTGTTAGATGATTAAGAACAATTAAATGACAACAATCTGGAGAAGTGAAATCATTCCCACCTGACAAAATCATCAGCAGAACTCCATACTGTAACATTTCCATTATGACACTAAAACTGTCAAATGAAGAGAAAAAAAGACATGTATCTGCACTGCAGCAGGACACAAACACTGACTGAGGATCCAGTTTATAACACAGTCCTTTGAGAGTTTGAGTGACACTGATCCTTCAGACTAAATCATGACATTTGCATATACTGTATCTGCCCTACAACTGTAAAATGTGGTTAAGTAACCTGTAGAAACACTGGAACTAGGAAAAGTAATTAAAGTATTTTTGACTGAATTCTGATTGATCTGAAGTGATATTCACACCCTGTTTTCTTTGAATCTGATTTTTTTGTAGGGCAATATAGAGGTTTCCTTATACACTGTAACTTATCTGTGCCTGCGATAATACGTTTCAAATTGCATCAAATCACCCTCTTTAAGTATTTCTCAGCATTGTTGTTGTTGTTGTTTTGTTTATTTGTTTGTTTGTTTTTCTAACTATTACTAATGATAGTGAATATTTCAGGCTGTACATTATATTGTTGATGTGCGTGTAGTAAGTGCTACTGTTTGGTGTTTTTTAGTTGTGATAGTTGATGTGATGTCTGTAGACAGCTGTTGTTGATGGACTGATGCTTTGATATGAATATAAATATTAGTCAGTAAGAAATTGATTCTTCTGAGATAAGACATGACCATGAAAGGGTAAAACAACTACTTGTTAGCTATTTAAAACTCTAAAGTGGGATAGTCTAGAGATTCAGCATTTGTTTAAGGAAACTCGGGTTCAGACCTTGACCCTACATACTGTATTGTCGCAACTCACTTCAAAATAGTCACCTTGTATTTCTGTTTGTTTGGCTTTGGCTTCTGTTTGTCTTTGTTTATTGTTTAAAGTTAATGGTCTGGTGAAAAAAGTGACTCTGTTGGGTTCAGACGTGTGATTTAGAAAGCGTTTTAACAAAAAGGCTGGCAGCTTATTCTGGATGAAACATTGCTTTAAGGAATGGGAAATCGAATGATACAGTTTTATTTTAGAGAGCTGTTTGTTTTCAGATTTTGCGCAGTGCTGTTGTATTCATCACTGTGTCTGTCTTGCACAATAATATACAGCAGTGTCTTCATTCTTCATATTATTCATCTGCAGATACATCTGTTTCTTGCTGTTGTCTCTGGAGATGGTGAAGCGTCCCTGAACAGACTGAGAGTAGTATGTAGTACCACCACCACCAGAGATGTATGCCAGCCACTCCAGACCTCCTCCTGCAGCCTGTCTGATCCAGGCCAAGCTCGGGTAACTGCTAAATCCAGAGAATGTACAGGTAAGTCTGTGAGATCCTCCAGGTTTAATGACCACTGACTCAGACTCAGTCAGTGTTTGACACCACCAGACTGAAAAAGTTCAACCATCAACATTTTTTCAAGAGCCTCTTACATTCTGTGAGAGCAAACATGAAGATGAAACCCAGTTTAGACACAATATCCATTGTCATGTTATGAAGCAAGGAACATGCAGCAAAGTCACAAACAAGTGCAGTGAGATGAACACAGTGGAGTTTTTTTTTTTTTAATCACGGCAACGAGAAGTAGATTTGCATAGGGTGCCCTCTAAAGGTACATTTACATTTTCAGTGACTTTTTAAGCTCTGTTACCTCTGTTCTGTCTGCCTTTCAAAATGTTTGTATAGCCTTTCCTAAAGCTTGTCATTGATTCTGCACTGTTTAGACTTGAAAGTCTGTTCAAATGATCCTCATTTAATGTCATGCTTAACATTTAGTATTTTCCAGGTCACTCAGAGATTTAACAAGACTTACAAGTAACTTTGCTAACACTTTACAATACGGGTGCACAATATGCATTAATTCATGCTTAACTAATGCAGAGATAATCATGAGTTAATATATAACTCACAAAGTACTAAACCATTTATTACTAATTACTGTATTAGCAACAAAGGAACATTCTATATGATTAAGTAATTAATAAATGTCTCATAATGTATCAATTCCCTAGTAACTAATTATATTGACTAGTAGTGTAAATTCATGTGTTAATAAGCAGAGTGGGTTGAAGCCATGTATTTCAACTTCCAGTTGTTTAATTAATCATTAGCTAATGATTTACAAAAATATCATTATGTTATGACCTGAGGCACAGAACTCACTAACTACTTCTAAATCCATAACCACAATGCCATATTACTTAGTAATAAGTTAATAGTTGTGCCTCAACAAGTAAAGTCATAAGAATAATGATACATTTGCAAATCATTAGCTGATGATTAATTAAAACAGACAACTGGAAGTTGCTAAGTTGAAATACATAGCTTTGACCACTATGGTTATTAACATATGAATTTACATCATATAATATGTTATTAGAGACATTATGACACAATTAATAACAATTTATGTATTCCTTAATCTATGAATTATATAGATGTTATGTTCATTAATTGCTGATGTAGCAATCATTAATAAATGGCTTAGTTCTTCTTGAATTATATATTATCTCGTGATTATCTGTGCATTAATTATGCATTAATTAATGCATTATTGTGCACCCATATTGTAAAGTGTTAACATAAGTTTTTGTCTGCGTTAGATTAATGTTGCAGTATACTTTTTATTAGTTTAAGAAGCGCTCCATGAAGAAGTATATCTTTAAAACAATATTTAAAATGGATCTTGTTAAATATTAGGGAAGTGTATTAAAAAATGCTCTTGGGCCCTCACATGAATAGTTTTTGTGCTTCCCTGCTATCTTTTGTCTTAATGTGAATCTCTCACACAGTAATAAACAGCTGTGTCTTCAGTCTTCAGGCTTTTCACCTCTAAATACAGCATGTTTTTACTGGTGTCTTTAGTGATAGAGAACTGGCCCTGAAGAGACTGAGCGAAAACAGTGCCAGTGCCAGCGTCAATATGCCCAATCCACTCCAGTCCTTTCCCTGGTTTCTGACGGACCCAGTGCAACCAAAAATAGGTCATTGAGATTCCAGACACAGTGCAGGACAGAGTCACTGATTCTCCAGGCTTTTTCACCACAGAATCTGAGGAGGTCAAAGACTGACCACTAACAGCTGAAAAACAATTAGAGAAAAATTAGAGCTAGATCATTAGAACAATAAAATTACAGTAATAATCCAGAACAAACTGGAGTTTCTCACATGAAATAATCATCAGTAGAAGCAGCATCTCCATTACCACAGTAAAACAGGTTAAACTGCAGCTGTTTTAGTCACTGGACACATACTAAATGAAAGTTCAGTTTATAAGTCTTTCAGGAGTCTGGGAGACAAAGACACTTCCCACAAAATCATTTGCATCTTTGCAGGTTTGCAGATCTGTAGTTTAATGCAGTCATCTGATATGTTTTATATAAACTTGTTTTTATAAAAAAAAAAAAAAAAAATTATATCCGTGTGTTGGTTTTGTACAGTGTTTTAAGAACTGGTTATCATTGTATCTGCCTGTCATTGTAGGCTTGTTTTATATTTGGAGCTGAATTATATTTGCTCTTGCATCATAGTGATGTTAAGTTAAACATTGGATTTTTTTTTTTTTTTTTAGCTTAACCATGACAGTATCTACAAAACATGTATTTGGTTGATGCTTCTATCCAAAACAACATCCACTGCATTCAAGCTACACATTTTATCAGCTCTTGCTTACCTTGGCATAGCTAGTGCCATGCACTACTGTTGCAGGAAGAGTTGAACTTATTTGAAACAAAAGTTATTAGAAAATTAATCCAGTCTATTATTAATATAAACTTAACATCTGAAGAACCTTTCTGTTCTTTGTTACGAAAAAAGGTTTTTATAAAAAGGTAAAAAAGCGATGGTTCTTAAAATAACCTTTGACTGAATGGTTCTTTGTGGAACCAAAAATGGTTCTTCTATGACATCGCTGTGAAGAACCTTTTAAAACACCTTTATTTTTAAGAGTGTAGGAGAACATATGATATAAACTGAACAGATTTATTTCATACTAAGAAATAAAGTGCAAAATAAATTACTCAGTATAGATTTACAAGTACAATTTATTTGAAAGTATTCTAGATTTGTAAGTATGATTTGAAATAAATAAAGAATAATTTTAAAAGCAACATGTATTTTAAATTAATGTATATACATTTAAAACACTGGATGTATATAGACGTATGTAAACTGGCCTTATTTCACTTCATTGCCAGCTTGCGTAACTTGCATGTCTGCCCCATTTCATATGATGAGATTTTCAACAGCTGCCTGTATTTGTGTTTTCACAGTGTGTCTCTTGCACAGTAATACACTGCAGTGTCTTCAGTCTTCAGCTGATTCATGTGCAGATAGAGATTAGAGCTGTCCTTAGATGCTGTGAATCTGCCCTGCACTGACTGAGCTGAGCTCTTAGTTGACTCTGAATAATAATAAATAATCCATTCAAGTCCTTTTCCAGGTGCCTGACGGATCCAGTGCATTTCAGTGCTACTAACAGTAAACCCACTGCAGGCACAGGTCAGTTTGTAGGAACCACCTGGAGACACAACTACTGACTGTTCAGACTGTGTGAGCACAACCTGACAGTCAATACCTGTGGATAAACACAACATTTAAAACAGAATTATGAATATATATTTACACAGGTTATTTTGTCCAGATAATTTACTTACAAGACACAGTGGCTAGCAACAGCAAGAGAAATGAAGTGAACATGGTTTATATGAAGGCTGAACTGGTGATGAGTCCTCCACTCAACAGTGTTTAAATATGAAACAGACATCAGTTCATTTGCATTGAAACCTTGAATTAGCAAAATCAGTGGAATCACTGGAGTTTTAGTGCATTGAGGTTTATTTCATGGACAATAGTACCACCTATTGATGTGGAAATAATATTGTACATCCACAACATGTGTTTTTTGTTTTACCAAACAGCAGAATAACATAGGTTTTGCTGCACTGTTCTTATTCAAGTATCATAATTTCCAGAAATGCTGTTTTCCAGCTTATCAATCATTATTTTTTTGTGAAAATCTCTTTTCTGTCTACTGTCTCAGCAGGTTTTGTGTACAGAGCTGTATAGTCATTTCAGTGACTGTGTCTCTCTTGCACAATAATATACAGCAGTGTCTTCATTCATAAATTCATAAATTCATAAATTGGTGTGCTTGTCAGCTGTCAGCAAATAATTCCAACTCAGTTATTTTGCGTAATTTGGGCTTTAACTAATGCTCAAGTAGTTACTTTGCATAATTTGGGCTAATGGTTTGCACTAAAAAAGCCATTGGGAGATTCTTATTTGAAATCATGGATAAACAACAATTTACCTAAAAAAAGGTAAACAAAGGCCTGCCTTATCAACACTAGCAATGCACGATCAAACTGTTAATTGTCTAATATGCCAATCACCCGCCAAAACTTCAAGCCTTATGCAAAATATGTTTTATTTAGCTAAAAATTTAACGTGGTTGCATTTGTGCGAGTGCATGGTCTGCACTGCTCCTTTGCAAAAAATTATTATATTTTCATTTTAAATTTAAGTTTCAACAAATTTTTAACAACCCAAGTGTACAAACATGACTTGTTTAAAATATTTATTTATTTATTCAGTTTATTTTTATAAAACATTTTTTTTAACAGAATGATCAGTATGAAAATTAAATTAAATCAGCATTATATAAATTCTCAACATAATGTAATAGTAGGCCTATTCATGTTTTCATGCAGTTGTTTGTATGCATAAATTTGAAATGTGCATAAAAACATCTGGAAACACTGCAAATTCATAGGTGGAGACGGAAAAGCTAAGGTATGGCTAAAAGCTAAATATGACTAATGTAAATGTCTGTCTGCCTCTGTCTGTCTTTCTGACCCCTCACTGTAGGCATATTCTTTTGATATAATACGACCTAAACATGTTATATAAATGATGCAAGACACAGAAAGTCACCAAAGAAACACTTGTTGTCACTGTAGGGGGACAAAAGTAGCAAGTGTTACTTTCGTCCCGACAGGAACTCCGGACATTTAAACCCGATTTACTATTCTACTAAAAAATTCAGAAAATGCAAACTTCAGGTTGTGTTACAGCACTAAATAACCTGTAGATTGATCAGTACAGTGACACATGAAACGACAAACACAATACAACTAATTTGAAAAAAATTACGGCTTCCATAATTTACTTATTGCACTCAAAATATGCTTTCCGGACCTAACCGCAGGAAACGATGATGAAATCACATGATATTTTTCAGTTCTGTCAAGAGTTGTGTGCTGAATGTGCTGTCATAGCTTGGAAAGCAAATGTAGTCAGGGCTCTGAGAAAATCGTTTTGTTACCCACGTTACTTTGGTCCCCGCTCTCCCCTGCATGCTTCATCTTATTCGTTTTGTAGCCTGTTTTATTGTTGTTGTGCTTTTAATAAAGAATATGCTACCAATGAATCCACTTTCGTTATATTATATGCACATATATGTACATATAATATAGGAAAACGGCCAATTTTATATATGTCACATATATTAAAAACCTATATCAAAACCTATATTAAAACATATATGTTTATATAGGTTATTTCTGTGTGGGACTACATGCACAGGTCAGTTTGTATGAACCACCTGGAGATACAGTTACTGACTTTTCAGACTGTGTGAGCACAACCTGTGAATAAACACCTGAACACAGAGACAAAAAATGCTTTACACATCAAATGAATCACAATGCTGATAAAATAGGACTGGATGTTACATTGTAACTCCCAGCCTAAATACCTAATGTTTTGTTCTGTTTTTTTTTTGTTTTTTTTATCATTATTATTATAAAAACACTCACTGTGTACAGCTGCCAACAGCACAAAGAGCTTTAGGGAGAACATTGTCTCTTCTCTTCAGATCAAACACTCATTTACTAGTTTTAAATAGGAAATATGGCAGTTGAGTTTGCATTGATATTTGCTCATGCATGACGACACACATAGTGGGTGTGTTCAAAACCTAGTGTCAGTTTTATCATTTTTAATGGAAGGGTGTCCTCTTCTGACATCTAAATTATTCGTACAATGGGTCACTTAAGCATGTGATGTCATTACATGCCATTTAGTGGATACATTTGATACAAAAATATTTACAAAGGCTAAAACATCACTTAACTCATTCTGTTTTCTATATTCATCATTTATTTTTTTTGCTTTGAGTTTGCAATACTTTGGTTATTGTGTCAATATGTATAATTTGAAAAGGAACTGTTTATTGAACGTAATTAATGTATTCAGTGCTTTAGGGTTTTTGTGCAGGTCCTGTGGCAGTTTGTAGCACAGTGCATTGCGAGCACAGTAATACACAGCTGTGTCCTCAGTGTTGAAGTTTTTTCCTGTTAAAATAACTGCGTTGCTGGAGGATTCAGAAGAGAAACTGATCTTATTTTTGAGGGAATCTTTGACACCATTGCTACTGGAACTATAGTACCAGCCGATCCATTCCATCGGTTTTCCACTTGAATGTCTGATCCAGTTTGTGTAGCCTCCACCTGATGCTGAATATCCAGTGATCTTACAGGCAATGGTAAATGTTTCTCCTGGTTTTATAACCATTACAGGAGGCTGATCGAGCTCAATGCAGAAAAGACCTATGGACAATAAAAAAAAAAATTAAACTGAGATCCACAATTAATTTTCTAGAAATGTTTATTGTTGGGCTGAAGATACTTACAGTGTGTAGTTGCCAAAATCAGTAATACTGAGATCCAGTACATGATGCTGGTTGTATTTTCACTCTGCTATGGCTCTGTAAAACAAAAAGCTTTTATGGTGTATGTGTGATTCTGTTTACATGACAGAAGGGCGGAGATTTGCATTGATGTAAACATCTGACTGTAGTCCTTATGGTAATTATTGACAATAATGCAAAATTAGTTGCCTAATTTTATATTATTGATTTAGAAAATTACAGATGTTTATTCATATTTAGTGTAAATACCTTGCTACTAAAAATTAATTAAATGAAAAAAAATATAACAATCATATTCATTTAAACATTTATTGAATACTAGAACTAGTGTTGTGGATAAAAACATTCAATTAAAACACAGGAGAGGTTTTGTGAATCATGTAAAGAAACATTATTTTTCAAGACACATAAGGATAGATAATGACAAGACAGTAATCATTGAACATATATTTATGTGTTTTATATATCTGTTGCATGTATTTGCAAGATCAGGGATTGTATAATACACTGTACAGAGTGAATGTGTGCAGTAGTAACCTGTTGTTGTACCTGATCTTAACAAATAAAAATGACATCTGTCGGTATAGTCATGTGTTCAGTTAATGAGCCGATGAGATTCAGCTCATTTGTAAAGGCTCAAAGACCTCAAATATGTCTAACACACATTTGAGGTCTTTACTAATGAGCTGAGACATCAAAAACATGGAGTGTCAGAGCTATAATTCTGCTAGAAAGATTCTGAGGGCAGATGAACATTTACATGGTATTTATTCCACAAAGGATTAACAGATGGTATAGTGAACTATAGTGATTCATGTCTAGCTGTATGGAAAAGTTCTTTGGCATAGCCGCTGTGCTTAGTCTAAATCCAGATTTGGATGCAGATTTGGCTTATCCGGCCTGAAGATATCCATTGTCAAGTTATGAAAAGAGGTAGCTGATGCAGCAAAGTAACAAAAAAAGTTTTGTGTCTGGAGATGGGGGCTTTTTGAAGAAGACTAGTAGGTTTGCAAAGGGTGCCCTCTAAAGGTGCATTTGCATTTCTGTGCTCTTATTAACCTTTGTAAAAATATTGAACATAGTATCACTGCTATTGTATTCATAGCTGATGTATCTCCTCCACTTTAACATGTATTTAATGTTATAAACTCTAAATTTTTTGATGCAGTAATGGTTTATTTGAAACAACATATCAAACAAGACTTGCATTTTCTGAATTAAGGAATAGTCAGGATTGTTTGCCCGTGTAAAACTCATCCTGGTTGCCAGTGCTTATAGTAAAATAGGGTTAAAGGCCGGCCTGCCATTTCTCCCAAATTTAGCTTCATTAAACAAAATTAATGAATTCAAAATTACTATTATGGGGGATATTTGGGGATTATGGAATTTAAGGACAGATAGAAGGAGATAAACTTTCATAATTTAATACTATAACTAAATACAATATTACAGTGTTATATTTTTATGTTTTTAAGTTCATTTTTATGAGTGGGTCACCCCCACAACTAGTACAGTTGTGCAGTCCTGCTGTGTTTTGTCTTACTGTGAATCTCTCACACAGTAATAAACAGTGTCTTCAGTCTTCAGGCTTTTCACCTCTAAATACAGCATGTTTTTACTGGTGTCTTTGGTGACGGAGAACTGGCCCTGCAGAGACTGAGCGAAAACAGTGCCAGCGGTAGTATCTAGAAATCCAGTCCACTCCAGTCCTTTCCCTGGTTTCTGACGGATCCAGTTCATCCACCAGCTGCTCATTGAGAATCCAGACACAGTGCAGGACAGAGTCACTGATTCTCCAGGCTTTTTCACCACAGAATCTGAGGAGGTCAAAGACTGACAACTAACAGCTGAAAAACATGAAACAAATAATGTTAGATAATTTAGAGCAATGAAATTACAACAATAATCCAGAACAAATGGGAGTCTCACATGAAATAATCATCAGTATGAGTCCATACAGTAGCATGTCCATTACCACAATAAAACAGTGATAGGTTACACTGCAGCTGTTTTAGTCACTGGACACACACACTGACTGAAAGTTCATTTTGTAACACAGTCTTTCAGGAGTCTGGGAGACATTGACCCTTCCCACAAAATCATTTGCATCTTTACAGGTTTGCAGACCTGTAGTTTAATGCAGTAATCTTAGCATTATTATAGTAGACAAGGAGGAAATCTTCACTATTTTAATAACTAAGCAAAGTTGTATTACCTCATCAATGTACTTTTTGTAAATTTTTTCATGGAGTTTTGTGATATGGACAACATAATAAAACATTAATTGTTTATCATCAGCATTGCCCTTGATTTATGCGTTTTCTTTTTTTCTCCAGATGAATGTCAGTACTATCTGTGTCATGCTTATTTTGTGGGGTAAGTATTACAAGATGTGTTTGTGATGGCACTTCAGACAGGCCTTTTATCACTTCAGAGACTCTTCTCCTTGTTCAGCTTGCATAACACATTATATCTTCTGTCCTCCCCATTTCCCATGATGAGTTTTTTAACAGCTGTCTGTATTTATGTTTTCACAGTGTGTCTGTTGCACAGTAATACACTGCAGTGTCTTCAGTCTTCAGCTGATTCATATGCAGATAGAGATTAGAGCTGTCCTTAGATGCTGTGAATCTGCCCTGCACTGACTGAGCTGAGTTTTTAGTTGAATCTGAATAATAATAAATAATCCATTCAAGTCCTTTTCCAGGTGCCTGACGGATCCAGTGCATGCGAGTGCTACTAAGAGTGAATCCACTGCAGGCACAGGTCAGTTTGTAGGAACCACCTGGAGACACAACTACTGACTGTTCAGACTGTGTGAGCACAACCTGACAGTCAATACCTGTGAATAAACACAACATTTAAAACAGAATTATGAATATATATATATATATTTACACTTAGAAAGCAGTGTGTTTTGTCCAGGGAAATTACTTACAAGGCACAGCAGCCAACAACAGCAAGAGAAATGAAGTGAACATGGTTTATATGAAGACTGAACTGGTGATGAGTCCTCCACTCAACAGTGTTTAAATATGAAACAGACATCAGTTCATTTGCATTGAAACCTTGAATTAGCAAAATCAGTGGAGTCACTGGTGCTTGAGACCACAGACCATCATTGTTCAGTGATACAGAAATGATTATGAAGGATTCAAGGGGATGATGAATTTACATAATCCAACATTTAAATAATTAAATATTCAGTTAGGGATGTCTTGTATTTAAATAGGAGCATCATGTTACTGTGTCACGTATACATGCATCTCCTTCAATGTGTATCCGGTATTTTTATGTTTTTTAAATTGACTTTTAATTAAAAATATTACCAGTTATCTAAGAAATAAACACTTTGTCATTAATTATTTAATTATAGAAAAGTATATATTCTGGCCGCTTTTTTCCATATAAAATAAAAAAGGAGTCTGTCAAACTCCAAAATGGAAAAATAAACTGCACTACATGTATCATTATTAGGGCTGGCAAACGATTAATCGCATACAAAATAAAAGTTTGAGTTTGCCTAATATATGTGTGTGTGCTCTGTGTAATTATTATGCATATATAAATACACACAAATTAATGTATATATTTAAGAGAAATATGGGTAACACTTTATAATAACATTCAGTTGAAAGTCATTTATAAATTATTAGTTAATGATGAACTAATCATTTACAAAACATTCACAAATGATTAATAAGTGATATGCTAACAATTTGTGTAGGTTTTGTTAATTCATTTACAAGTCAATTACAAGTTCATTTACAAGTAATTAGTTAATAATGAACTAATAATTTACAAAACATGACTATGTGTTTATAAATGATTAATAAGTGATGTGTTGAAAAGCACACAAATGCAGTTATTCTAAAACTATTTTCGTTATTTAAATAATAATAAATTATTTGCTGTCAAGTGAATAAACGTGTAAACCTTTTCTCTCATCAGCACAGACTTGTGCTCTGTGTGGAGTGTGTGGGATCTAGTGATAATGTGAACTAGTTTTGCCCTCCACTGAAGATCACATCAGATGTACAGCGCTAAAATACTCCATGTGTTTACCATCTTGACCCTCTCCAGTCAGCCTTTACATTGGAGTACACACAACACATATTCAAAACCTGTTGTGTAAACGCATGAATAAACCATTTACAAATATTTCTGCAACTCCCTAATCTAAAGTGTAAACTATTCATCAGTTCCCCTTCAGGAACTCGAGCCGCGTCGAAACGCTTTGGGAACGCCTTCAGCGTGACCGCGCTCTGAATCACGTGTGCAATCAGACCAATGGAAGAACGAGACGTCATAGGCGGGTGACGTCACTGACCAGGAAGCATAAAAGCACGTGCGCCAGAACGAGCGTCAGCTTCTGTCTTTCAGCAGCGCTCTGTGTTTTGTCTGTGCTGTTCCCGTTTTGGTTGCTAGTTTGCACCACTTTTCTTTTGGAACAGATGTCAAAAAAATCTGAAAAGACCAAGAACGTTGGCAAGCCGGGTTTTAGAGCGTGTGTTCCTCCCTGCTCTCGTTACATCTCGAGCGGGGATACACACGCTCTATGCGTGGCTTGCCTGGGAGCGGAGCATGCGGCATCGGCCCTCGAGGGGGGGGCGATTGCCCGCATTGTGACGTATTACCCATGCGTCTGCTCCGCTCCCGGAAGGCTCTCTTCTCCGCGGAGGGAGCCTTCACCAGCGTTCCCCGCGGGTCCGGTCCCGCTTCCGCCGAGGCGGAGCGGCGGCTGCACTCGTGGGGTTCGCAACTGGATCTGGTGGAGGGTATGGAGACGGGTGACCCCCTATCTCCTGCCTCACCCACCAGATCCGCTGCCCGGCCCGCGGGATCGGAAGCCCGCGCTGCGGTTTCTTCCCCCCGGGGGTCGGCCTCCACGCTCCCCATATCTTCCTCTGAGGAGGTTGATGTGGTGAGTGTGGATGAGGCTGCAGCACTTCAGTTTCCCCAGTATGAGGAGCTGTTGGAGGTGGTGACTCGGGCGGTGGCCAAACTGAGCATCGATTGGCCCGCCGAGCCATTAGTCGAACCGCAGAAAAGTAAACTGGACGAGAGGTTTCTGCGGTCTCGACCACCTCCAGCACGCCGGAGCCTTCCCTTTTTTCCTGATCTCCACACTGAGGTGTCGAGATCATGGAATTCACCCTTCTCGTCCCGCTTGTTCATCCCTGCCTCGTATAACTACGGGTATGTGGCGGGGATGGATGAGCGAGGGTACAGAGCGATGCCTCGGGTGGAACAGACGCTCGCGAGCTATCTGTCCCCCGAGTCTGCATCGTCTCTGAAGGCTCCGGTCTTGCCCTCCAAGCCGCTGCGAGTCACCTCAGCGCTGGTGGGCAAGGGGTACACGGCTGCGGGTCAGGCTGGTGCGTGTCTGCACACCATGTCGGTGTTACAGGCGTACCAGGCTGACCTGCTTAAAGAGTTGGATGAAGGTGAGGAGATAAAAGATAGTGATATCTCCGAGCTGAGGAGAACCGCTGATTTGTCTCTCCGCGCCACTAAGGAGACCCTTGTGGCCGCGGAGAGACATCTCTGGTTGACCCTGTCCGACATGAAAGAGAAGGACAGGGTCTTCCTCTTAGACGCCCCGCTTTCGCCTGCTGGTCTGTTCGGCGACGCCGTCAATGCCGTCGTCGACAGATACCAGGAGGCGCGTAAGCAAGCGGCGGCGTTTCAGCGGTTCCTCCCTCGCCGCCATCCAGCTCACCATCTATGTATGAGGCCATCTACCAGCTCCTCATACAGGGAAGCGCAAAAGCAGAGCGTGGCCACTCGCACTCTTCCCCATCAAAAGCGAGTGGTCAAACGCTCTAGGTCGAGGACCTCCCAGGCTAAGCCCGATCTGAGGGTCATGCTTCAGTCGAAGAGGTCCTCGACCAAGCGGTCCTGACGGTTCGGGACCGCCGAGAGCAGCCCCATCCGGGGGGAAACGGGTCGCACCACAGTATTCGGTGTCCGGGTCCCCCCTGTGCCCTCGGGAGATCGTTCTGCCAACCCTGCTGGTGCTTCAGGGCGCAGCGGTCTCCAGCGAGCATTCACCCCAGTTTTTCCCGCCCGGCAACGTAGCAGGGCTGGGGAGCTCGCAACCCCTGCGGGGATCTCTGGGACCGCTGGTTCAGGTGCTTCCTGCTGGGCATCCATTTCAGGACACCGTTCCAGCGGCCCACATAACACCAGAGGCCAGCCTCGAGAGGCTGGTTCCCTTAGTAGATCATTTGGCAGCGTGGAAACTACTGCCCAATGTGTCTGCTTGGGTCCTGCATACTGTAGAGCGAGGTTATCGCATTCAGTTCGGCGCACCACCTCCGCCGTTCAACGGGGTCTCTCCCACGCTGGTGGGCCCCGAGCAGGGTCTGGTAATGGAACAGGAAGTAGCTACTCTCCTGAGGAAGGAGGCCATCGAGGTGGTCCCTCCTCACGAAAGAGAGTCCGGGTTCTACAGCCGGTACTTCATTGTTCCGAAGAAGGATGGGGACCTGCGTCCCATTTTAGATCTACGTCTGCTGAACCGCTCAGTCAAGCGACTGAAGTTCAAGATGCTCACCATCAAGCAAGTCGTGTCTCAGATCAGGTCCGAGGACTGGTTTGTCACGATAGATCTAAAAGACGCATATTTTCACGTCTCCATCCTTCCTCAACACAGGAAGTTTCTGAGGTTTGCTTTCAGGGGCGAAGCTTACCAATATCGGGTTCTTCCGTTCGGCCTAGCACTCTCCCCCCGCACTTTTACGAAGTGTGTGGATGCAGCTCTGGCTCCTCTGCGACTCCAGGGCATCCGCATACTCAACTACATCGACGACTGGCTGATCCTAGCCCAGTCGGAGATGGTGGCAGTTCGGCATCGAGATGTCGTTCTCGCTCACATGAAGGCGCTGGGGTTGAGACTGAATGCCAAGAAAAGTGTGCTTTCTCCATTACAGAGGACCACTTATCTGGGCGTGGTGTGGGATTCGACCACGATGCAGGCACGTTTGTCTCCTGCTCGGATCGAGTCGATCCTCACTGCAGTCAAGAGAGTGAAGGAAGGCCGGTCACTCACTGTGAAGCAGTTCCAGCAACTGCTGGGTCTGATGGCAGCAGCGTCCAACGTGATACCTTTTGGCCTGCTGTACATGAGACCCTTACAGTGGTGGCTCAAGACCAAGGGGTTCTCCCCGAGGGGAAACCCACTTCGCATGATCAGGGTCACGCGGCGCTGCCTACGTGCCCTGGACATGTGGAGGAAGCCTTGGTTCTTGTCTCAGGGCCCGGTGCTGGGAGCTCCTTGTCGCCGCGTAACGCTAGCGACGGACGCATCCCTCACCGGTTGGGGAGCGGTCATGCGTGGCCACCCTGCCCGCGGTCTGTGGAGCGGTCGCCAACTCACGTGGCACATAAATTGCCTGGAGATGCTGGCCGTGTTTCGAGCTCTGAAACACTTTCTCCCGGACCTAAGAGACCGCCATATGTTGGTCCGCACCGACAACACCTCGGTGGTCTCGTACATCAACCACCAGGGAGGTCTGCATTCGCGCCCCTTGTACAAGCTGGCGCACCAGATCCTTGTGTGGTCCCAGGACAAACTCCTCTCACTGAGAGCAGTTTATGTTCCTGGGCATCTCAACTTGGGAGCAGACATCCTGTCGAGACAGGGGCCGAGGCCCGGGGAATGGATGCTTCACCCAGAGGTGGTGAAGCAGATCTGGAGAGTGTTTGGTCCAGCCCAGGTGGACCTTTTTGCCACAAGGGAGAACACGCAATGTCCCCTCTGGTGCTCTCTAGTTCATCCAGCTCCCCTGGGGCTGGATGCCATGGTGCAGACGTGGCCGAGGCTACGTCTGTACGCTTTTCCCCCGATCGCTCTGCTCCCGGGAGTTCTAGAGAGAGTGCGCCGGGACGGGGTGTCCCTTCTTCTAGTAGCCCCATTCTGGCCGGGCTGAGTATGGTTCTCGGACCTGATTTCTCTCCTCGACGGCTCTCCCTGGGAGATTCCCGTCAGGAGAGATCTCCTCTCACAGGCAGGGGGCTCCATTCTTCACCCCCGGCCGGAGCTGTGGAAGCTTTGGGAGTGGCCTCTGAGGGGGCACACCTCTTAACTTCCGGTCTCTCAACTGAGGTTGTTGAGACCATCCTCCAGTCTAGAGCTCCCTCTACGAGGAAACTGTACGCCTTGA
Organism: Labeo catla; assembly: GCA_012976165.1. Classification (NCBI taxonomy): domain Eukaryota; kingdom Metazoa; phylum Chordata; class Actinopteri; order Cypriniformes; family Cyprinidae; genus Labeo; species Labeo catla. The sequence continues at coordinate 49,632 of VONZ01001604.1, read as the reverse complement.
AGTGGAAACTTTTCACTTCTTGGTGCGGACGCCGCCAGCAAGACCCAGTTAACTGCCCAGTTGGTTCAGTGCTGGAGTTCCTGCAGGGCCGGCTGTCTGCAGGGTTATCCCACTCCACCTTGAAGGTCTACGTGGCGGCCATTGCGGCCTACCACGCCCCTCTTGGTGGTCTTTCCGTGGAAAAAGACCCCCTTGTTACACGTTTCCTCCGCGGTGCTTTGAGGCTGAGGCCTCCGGTACGACCTCGTGTCCCTACCTGGGACCTGTCGGTGGTGTTAGAGGCTCTCTGCAGGCCTCCCTTTGAGCCTGTCGAGGAAATTTCTGACAGATTTCTTACTATAAAAACTGTCCTTCTTCTAGCACTTTCCTCCCTTAAGAGAGTTGGGGATCTTCAGGCCCTCTCTGTGGCCCCTTCCTTCCTGGATTTTGCTCCAGGCCTTTCTAAAGCTTTCCTTTACCCTCGTCCGGGTTATGTCCCTAAGGTCCCCTCCTCGACACCACGGCCTGTCGTACTTCAGGCCTTTTGTCCTCCTCCCTTTCCGGACGCTGACCAGCAGAAAGCGTAATTGTATGTGTCCGGTGCGAGCACTGGATGCATACGTCCACAGAGCTGCCAGGTGGAGAAAGTCAGACCAGTTGTTTGTCTGTTATGGCCCCCCTAAGAGCGGCCTCCCTGCTTCCAAGCAAACTCTAAGTCGCTGGATAGTGGACGCTATTTGTTCCGCTTATGAGGCCTCTGACCTTCCTCCTCCTCTAGGGGTCAGAGCTCACTCTACCCGGAGCATGGCTGCCTCCAAAGCTTTTCTTGCTGGGGTCCCCATGCAAGATATTTGTAACGCTGCGAGATGGTCCACACCTTTGACCTTTGTGAGGTTTTATGAACTTGACCTGCGGGTCTCGCCTGGTTCCTCTGTCCTTGTTCCTAGCACATCCTAGGCAGGGACTGGGGTCTGGCGGCGTGGGCATCTCGTTCCCAAAGTGTTTCGACGCGGCTCGAGTTCCTGAAGGGGAACGTCTCAGGTTACGTATGTAACCATGGTTCCCCGAAGGGAACGAGACGCCGCGTCTCGTAGCCATCCTCCTGCGTCCCTGCGAGCGCTGCTTTTCTCCTGGAAGCTGACGCTCGTTCTGGCGCACGTGCTTTTATGCTTCCTGGTCAGTGACGTCACCCGCCTATGACGTCTCGTTCTTCCATTGGTCTGATTGCACACGTGATTCAGAGCGCGGTCACGCTGAAGGCGTTCCCAAAGCGTTTCGACGCGGCGTCTCGTTCCCTTTGGGGAACCGGGGTTACATACGTAACCTGAGACGTTGTTACAGGTTACAGCTTGTGTGGGTATACACACTAGTGGGGAAAATCTACGAATGATGAGTAAAACATTTACAACTGATGAATTGTTTATACTTAAGGGGATGCAGAAAGATTTGTAAATGATTTATTCATGATATGTTCTTCAATAGAGGGTAAATATTTCAATGATTGACATTTTAATTATTTATATTTGATTAATAATATATTAACTAGTAACTTATTAACCATTGACTAAGGATCAGTTTGATTATTTAATGATATGCTATTTTTTTAAAGATAATTTATGACAGATTTGTAAATCGTTAGCATATTACTTAATCATTTGTGCAGGTATAGTGATGATTTGTAAATTATTAGTTCATCATTATCTAATCACTTGTAAATGATTTATAACTTAATCTACAAAGCATAGATGAAAATACTAACAATCACTTATTAATCATTTATGAGTGCATAGTCATGTTTTGTAAATGATTAGTTAATTAATAAGTAATTACTTGTTAATTACTGGTAAATGAATTAACAAAACATACACAAACTGTTAGCATATCATCTTTTATAAATGTTTTGTAAATGATTCTTTCATCATTAACAACTAAACGTTATTAGAAAGTGTTACCGGAATATGTATATATTTATGTATTCATGTATATATTTAAGAAATATTTATAAGTATATGCATTTGTTATAATTTTTAAGAGAATTCGTATATTATATATAAATAAAAAGGTAACACTTTACATGAAGGGGTGTGCATAAGACTGACATGACACCTTCATAATCGTGACATGACACGTCATGATAATGAAGGAGGTTTTATGCATGTTTATGACAACTGTCATTAAGTGTCATTCGCTTATTTATGTCATTTTTAATGCAAAGATGACATTGTTTGTGATGCCTTTGTTATGACAACTTGACATTATCAAGACATCATAACCTTTCATAAATCTGTCATAAACATGGCATAGCAGATTCTCCTAGAGCTACTTAGCTTTATGGGTTAACATTACATTAAACAGTCACTTTTTTTTCAGTTGTACAAATTAAATTTATCCTTAAAATGTCATTAAGACAAATACTCTGTCAAATAATTTTATAACAGTGTCATTAATATTTTTCTTGACCTGAACTACAGTGGTACAAGTTGAATTTGTCATTAAAATGTCAGTAAGTGCTAATACAAATTAATTGTCAAATTATTTTATAACAGCATCAAAAATATTTTTCAATTCATAATACATTTTTTTTTTAAGTTCCCTCCAACAGAAGGTCAGATAATAGACCATTTTAAATGTTGTAAATAAGATTAACTGGTGTTATAGAAGTAAATTTAATAATAATAATATTATTAAAAAATCCAATAATAATAATAATAATAATGAATCAAATTTATAAAATTGTATTTTATTGCAGAGCGAGAGCGATTCACTCAAAAATTAAAATCAAAACAGTGCAATGGTGGGTTAAGTCATCCAGAGTTTGGTCCATATCACTGCAAAAACAGTTAAGTACAGCATCCCACACATTTATATTTTCTTGACATGCTTTTTTACATAATGGAAAAGTCTACCCAAGACACCACCATAATGGCGTACACCTAACCAGTGGTGACACTCTATCATTGTGAGAAAAAATTCCTCTATGACGCCATATGTGACCTTGGACCACAAAACCAATCAATGGGTCAATTTTTTGAAATTGACACTTACACATCATCTTCAAGCTGAATAAATAAACTTTCCATTGAGATACAACTATTTGAAAATCTGGAATCTTAATATCTTCATATTAATATTGAGAAAATCGCCTTTTAAATTTGTCCAAATGAAGTTGCAATGCATATCCCTAATCAAAAATAAGTTTTTGATATATATTTACGGTAGGAAATTTACAAAATATCTTCATGGAACATGATCTTTACTTAATATCCTAATGATTTTTGGCATAAAAAAAAAAAATTGGTAATTTTGACCCATACAATGTATTGTTGGCTATTGTTAACATATACCCATGCCACTTAAGACTGGTTTTGTGGTCCAGGGTCATTTATTTCCAACTTGTAATTCTGCCATGCACACTCAGTATCCTGAGTATGAGCAAAAGCTCCTCGATCAACAAAGTGTCTTTTATGGCAGACAGAATACTGACGATATCTGTACTGGGCAAGCTGTCTCTTGTAGTGATGCCATTCATCTTAAGGACTGTGTTGTATTTTATTTTATTTATTTTTTTATTTTATTAATCACTGGAATCCACACAGTTAATAGACTGATCCTTCTTATCTGGCTTGATAACAAATAATTGCCCAACGGGTGCACATGCATTTTTATTTCTTACATTTTTTTTTTTCCCATTTTTTAATTTGTTTCCTTACAACAAAATATTAGTTCACTTTCATATTTTTCTGTGTAAATGTTGTCATATAGTACAAGTACGTAACATATATAGCTGTCGTATAGTACAACATTGTCTTGGTAATGTCAAGTTGTCATGACAAAGACACCAACAGGTTATGATGTACTGGTTTATGTCAAGTTGTCATAACAAAGGCATCTCGAACAATGTCATCTTTGCATTAAAAATGACATAACTGAGCAAATGACAATTAATGACAGTTGTCATAAACATGCATAAACCATCCATTCAGTTTTTTGTTATGCATGTTATTGGGATTACTGTTCATCTGGTGAGAACGCCATCATTAAAGGAATAGTTCACCCTAAAATTAAAATTTGCAGAAAATTTACTACATGCATTACAAACACGCAGCTTTTCACTTCATAAAACATTTCATGAATTCGCCTGCCCATCCAGGCCTGATGGGCAATGGTAAACAAACTTGGCTTGCTGTCCTTAATGGAGGCTCAAATCGTCAAATCGCAAATCGTCATTTTTAGGTAAATTGTTCCTTTAAGAAAAATTACAGATAGCTGCTGAGATGTTGTTGTTTTTAACCTGAATTAAAAGCTTTAAGAATGAGGAAAACAGTACAAAAATGGTATCAGAGTCATTTATTATTTTAAATTAAATAACAAACAAAAAAAAAAAAAAATTAAAATATAGTCTAAAATACAGTCTCTCCCTTCTGGGTTTTTGTAAGGTTAGCTGTATGAAAACAAGCGGTGTCTTGCACAGTAATACACTGCAGTGTCTTCAGTCCTTAACTGACTCATGTGCAAATAGAAATTAGAGCTGTCCTTAGATGCTGTGAATCTGCCCTGCACTGACTGAGCTGAGCCTTTGTCAGAGTCTGTATAATAGTGCATGATCCATTCCAGTCCTTTTCCAGGTGATAAAATGTTTAAATATGAAAAAGATCTGCAATGTACAGTATAACTGTCTGTGCCAGTTTGTAGCACGGTGTATCTCGAGCACAGTAATACACAGCTGTGTCCTCAGTGTTGAACTTTCCTGTTAAAATAATGGCAAAATATCCAATCCAAAATATCCAATATCCATCAGTTTTCCACTTGAATGTCTGATCCAGTTTGTGTAGCCTCCACCTAATGCTGAATATCCAGTGATCTTAAAAACGTTTCTCCTGGTTTTACTACCATGACAGGAGGCTGATCCAGCTCAATGCAGAAAAGCCCTATAAACAATAAATAAAAACATTTTCACTAATACAAACTGAGCTCCACATTTAATTTTCTAAAAGTGTTTATTTGTTTTTTGTGTTGAGCCGAGGATATATATAGTATACTCACAGGGTTCAGCTGCCCAAACTAGCAGTATTGATATAAAGTACATGATGCTGGTTGTGTTTTCACTGTGCTATGGCTTTGTAAATCACAAAGAGCTTTTATTTAGTCTGTGCGCTCCTGTTAAGGACAGAGATTTGCGTTGATGTAAACATCTGATATTAGCACTTATTGTAATTATTAATGATCATGCAAAATTATTTGACTGATTTTGTGTTCTTGATTTATAAAAGAAAGTCTTGAAAGTCTGGTCATTTTGTCCTTAGAATAGTTGAAAACTGTTTAATGCTCAAAAACTCTTGAAAAAAAAATGTACTGTACTAAGATAAAACTTGGTTTATAAGTGGAGTTGTATAGTACACTAATGAGTGAATATGTGCAGTTGTTACCTTAAATAACCATTTATACCTAATCCTAATCATAAAATAACTTTTGCTGGTATAGTCATGTATTCAGTCATGTTAAATAATATTTTGAGTTGAATAAAAACACTTTAGCTGATGTACATTTGTTAAATGTGTTTAGACTTGTTTTTGTTTTTTCCCTGTAGAAACACTGTGTTTTTGGACGTGTCCTGTGTGAAACTGATCTTGTTTTTCACTGAATCTTTAATGTTAGTGCCACCACCATCACAAAGATATCCGAGCCATTCCAGTGCTTTTCCAGCAGGTTGACGGATCCAGTGAATGCAGTAGCTTAATTCTGAAATCCTGCAGGAGATGGAGAATGATTCTTGAGGTTTCACAAGAGATGGAGGTTGAGTGAGCTCAACACAGAAAACACCACCTGAAAATAACAATAAAAGAATGTGTTTTTATTAACTATGTCTCAAAACATCTTTTAACAGTTAAGCTTTTTCATTGCTTTAGAGTTTAAATAAAGCATCAGTGAAGCTCACAGGATGCAGCTGCTGCCAGCAGTAATAGAGCTGATGAGAAGATCATGGTTTGGAGTAAACCATGGTGGAAAGTGGAAAGGATGAAGATTTATCAATTTTATTGTTTCTTAGGAGAATACTATACTATACGATTCTGCACATGCAGTTCTGTCAGCACTGATGACTAAAAAATGTGAATTTATTGCCTGATTGATTAAATAATATATAATGTCTAGTGGGGAAAAATATTAAAGATAAATTAAAATTAAATTAAATTATCAAATAATTAAAGAAGCAAATAAATAATGCAACAGTCATACAGCAGCTGAATAATAATAGATTACATGCTAATAGTATTCTAGGCACTTTATATATGTCTACAATATGTTTGCACTGTGTTTCCAAGCAGTCTATTCAGAGAATACAATATTTTTTGCACAGGTCCCCAGGCAATTTGTGACAATGTGTATCGCGTGCACAATAATATACAGCTGTGTCTTCAGTCTGAAAGTTTTGTGCTTTTAAGAAAACTGTGTTGCTGGAGGTTTCTGCAGTGAAACTCATCTTATTCTTCATTGGGTCGCTGGTGCCTGTGTTTCCAGAGCTACAGTACCAGCCGATCCATTCCATCGCTTTTCCAGCTGAGTGTCGTATCCAGTTAGTACAGCCACCTCCTGATGCTGAATATCCAGTGATCTTACAGCCGATGGAAAATGATTCCCCAGGTTTTACCACCATGAGAGCAGGCTGATTCAGCTCAATACAATTAACACCTGGGAACATACATTTAAAAACAATGTCATTGACTGAAATGAGTTATGCACATTATTGTCACAAAACCTCTGAAAATGACTGATCATATTTTAAAGTAGTAGCAGCTACAAGACTCCCTAATAAACCCGTAATATACTGATACTCACTTGGTGCTGCAGATAAAATCAATAGCAATAACCTAAAGTACATGATTCTGTCTGTCTGTACTCTCTTATGTGGGACCTGTGACTCTTTCCACTGCAGGACTTAAAGAGTCTTGACTGTGTACATAAGCACCTGTTTATATAAGGAAGGAGATTTGCATCAATACATTTTTAGTGAACAAATTAAATTCAAATGACAACCCTAAAATTAAAATGTCCCTAAATTAAAATGACAACACTGAAGTTGTTGCTCTTTGTAACTGAGCCATTAAATATATTATGTTTGTTTCATCATATATATATATATACATAGGTGCCAATTACACAAAAGTTGTTATTGTTTTATTTTGATGTACTCATGGACTTTTTTCCTTCTTAAATGAACTTAAATAAAATGTATACTGTGGCACATATTGCATTGCTCAAAGCTGTTAATTTACAGATATTTAACATAAAATGCAGACAAAAATAAAAACAATTATTTTTTGCAAACACTAGAATATAGTTTGTAATGAAATTTCTATAAGACTTATTGGTGACACTTTATAATACAGGTGCACAAATATGTGTTAATTCATGCTTAACTAATGCACATAATTATGAGTTAATGTATAACTCATGAAAAACTAAACAATTTATTAATGATTACTACATCAGCAACTAATAAATATTCTATTTTTATCTATAATATTCTATATGATTCAAAGATTAAGTAATAAATAAATTGTTATTAGTTCAATTTGTCATAATGTATTAGTTCCCTAATAACATATTATATTAACTAATGATGTAAATTCATATGTTAATTACTACAGTGGTCAATATGTACTTCAACTTTCAGTTGTCTTTTTTAATTAATCATCAGCTGATGGTTTGCAAAGTTATCATTATGTTATGACTTTACTTGTTGAGACACAAAGCAGGATTTAGAATTAGTTAGTTAGTCATGTGCCTCAACAAGTAGAGTCATAACAACTGGAAGTTAAAATGCATGGCTTCAACCCATTGTAGTAATTAACACATGCATTTACTCTGTTAGTTAATATAATATGTTATTAGGGAATAAATATGTTATGACACATTTAACTAATAACAATTTATTGATCACTTAATCTATGAATGATAGAATGTTAATTTGTTGCTGATGCAGTAATTTTTAATAAATAGTTTAGTTCTTCATAAGTTATATATTAACTCAGGATTATCTCTGCATGTAGTTCAGCATGAATTAATGCATATTAGTGCCACCGTATTGTAAAGTGTTACCGACTTATTTGTGTTTCCTCAGACTTTTAAAATTGGACTGTCTGTTTCACAGTCAAGAAAACATTCGTTCAGTGAGTCAGTTTGAAACTGCTTGACAAGAGCACCACCTCTTGGAAATGAAACATAAATGACGTCAAAAAGAAAGGTGGGGGTTTATATCCAGAAGCAGTACAGACCAGCCGAAAAGATTCACCTGGTCTTTTTACTACACCTTGAGACTGAGTGAATGTCTGACTATAAACATCTGTGGACAAGAGAGAAACATAATAAACAGCAAAATGTTAACTACATTCAAGCTACACATTTTATCAGTTCTTGTTTTGCATTGAAAACAAACTACCTTGACATTGCTAGTGTCATGCTACTGTTTAAGCTGCAGGAAGAGTTGAAGTTACATGGTATAAAAGTTATTAGAAAAAATAATCCAGTCCATTATTACAGTTTTTTTTTTTTTTTTTTTCAACTGCTTACACACATTTTTAAAACTTTGCCTCTCTTTTTCAAAACTTTACACACAAATTCAAGAATTGCACAAACAAAATGCAAAATGCCTCACATCTCTTGCAAAATGAAGCACTGCATTCAAAATATCATTAACAAACATCTCAAAAGCAAACATTTGTCTTACGTTGCAAACACCTTTGCAATTATATTATATGTTTGGATATATTATATACACACAGTTATTCAAAACCTAAAGCTCTTCTTTCATGAGCTCCTATGTACATTTCTGTGCAAGACGGAAAGTAATTGGGAAAGTAATTCAAAACACAAAAGCAAGACTGAAAACTGTTCTTTTTTATGACAGTTACTGTATAGTAATGCAGAACGATGCTCTTCTTATGTATGCCATATATCCATTTCAAAAGTACAAATTTACTGGGATATTGATTGAAAGAGACTTGATAGGATTCACAGTTACACAGTTACAATGACACATTACAACGTCATTGTGTACAGGCTTTTGCATCTGAACTCTTCATATATATATATATATATATATATATATAAGAAAGAAAAAATTATGAACACAAAAGTAAAAGTACACAATTAGAAAGGCAAACACAGGAAACACACCTTTGCAGAACCTTTGCGTGCAGCATTGTATAAGGAATTTCAGAGAACTGGTTTATTATTGGTTGTTCTATATTATCTTACTGAAAAGATTCAACTGCACAATTCATGGCAAATTTACAAAAAACTAACAGAAATGTGTAGAAATGACCTTGTTAAAAAGAATGAAAAACTGCTATGGAAGTAATAATGTGGAGGTTGAACTAGTGCAGTAGTTTTAAGAATTTATTTTCTGATCTGAGAAATGCACCAAAGCGATTAAGAAAAACTTTATAACTTGACCTTTGGCCTATTTATAGGCCTATTCTAAAGCCATGATTGGTTGGTTTTAAGTAAAGCAATGAGTGTTTGCACATGTGAGCAGTTAGTTTGAGGCACTGGTGAATTAGTGTAGTATTTTAAAAGGTTGTTTTAAAAAGGAAATCAAGATACTTCCTGTTAGATTTTTGTGTGTTGCATAGAGAATTGTGTGTTGTGTTTTGCAAAAAGTGTATAATGAATGAGTCAAAGGCCGAGAATTTGTGTATGGTTTTGCAGTTTTGGTGTGTGGTTCTGGTGTTTGAGTGTCAGATTTCAGAAATTGTGTGATAAGTAAAGATTTTGTGTATAAGCAGTTGAAAAAAATATATATAAATATAAATATATAAAAAAATGTAATATAGGAGAATGTATGATATAAACTGAACAGATTTACTTCATACTGAGAAATACTGTGGAAAATAATTAGTGAGTATACAAGTACGATATATTTGAAAGTATTCTAGATTTGTAAGTATGATTTGAAATAAAGAATCGTTTTAAAAGCAACATGTTTTTTGAATTATTGTATATACATTCAAAACACTTCAGACTGGCCTTATATCACTTCATTGGCATTGCGTAACTTGCATGTCTGTCCCATTTCCTATGATAGGTTTTTGAACAGCTGCTTATATTAGTGTTTCCACAGTGTGTCTGTTGCACAGTAATACACTGCAGTGTCTTCAGTCTTCAGCTGATTCATGTGCAGATAGAGATTAGAGCTGTCCTTAGATGCTGTGAATCTGCCCTGCACTGACTGAGCTGAGCTCTTAGAAGAATCTGAATAATAATAAATAATCCATTCAAGTCCTTTTCCAGGTGCCTGACGGATCCACTGCATGTAAGAGCTACTAACAGAAAACCCACTGCAGGCACAGGTCAGTTTGTAGGAACCACCTGGAGACACAACTACTGACTGTTCAGACTGTGTGAGCACAACCTGACAGTCAATACCTGTGAATAAACACAAAATTTAAAATAGAATTATAAATATGTATTTAATTACACTTAGAAAGCAGTGTGTTTTGTCCAGAGAATTTACTTACAAGACACAGCAGTCAGCAACAGCAAGAGAAATGAAGTGAACATGGTTTATATGAAGGCTGAACTGGTGATGAGTCCTCCACTCAACAGTGTTTAAATATGAAACAGACATCAGTTCATTTGCACTGAAACGTTGAATTAGCAAAATCAGTGGAGTCAGTGGAGTTTTAGTGCATTGAAGTTTATTTAATGGACAAAAGTACCACTTATTGATGTGGAAATAATATTGTACATCGACAACTTTTTTATTTTATTTTTTATTTATTTTATTTTTTTTACAGCTGGCACATGCATGCAACTATATGTGAGTTTCTCCACATGTTCCAGTGAAAGTGGTTACAGCACTGAACTTGAGTCATGGGAAGAGTTGTTATATCTGTGTCTTTAGTTTCTCCAATGTTATTTTGTTAAGACAGACTCTAGAGACCTATTAGCTTGTTTCTTTTTTTGTTTGTTTGTTTGTTTGTTTTTTGTTTGTTTTTTGTTTGTTATATTTAGTTTTTTTTATTTTAAAAACATTACCAAACAACAAAATGACAGGCTGTGCTGCACTGTTCTTATTCAAGTATCATAATTTCCAGAAATGCTGTTTTCCAGCTTATCAATCATTATTTTTTGTGAAAATCTCTTTTCTGTCTACTGTCTCGGCAGGTTTTGTGCACAGTGCTGTAGTCATTTCAGTCACTGTGTCTCTCTTGCACAATAATATACAGCAGTGTCTTCATTCTTCAGGCTGTTCATCTGCAGATACACCTGCTTCCTACTGTTGTCTCTGGAGATGGTGAACCGTCCTTGGACAGACTGAGAGTAATATATTTCCTGGCTGTCATATCTGATCCATGCCAGCCATTCCAGCTCTTTCCCAGACTTCTGTCTGATCCAAGCCATCCAGTAGCCAGTAAAGTCAAAACCAGAAGCAGTACATGTCAACTTATGGGATTCTCCAGGTTTCATGACTACAGACTCAGACTCAGTCAGTGTTTGACACCAACAATCTGCAAAAAATAAAACATGATCACTGTGTGTAAATTCAAATAAATACATACAATTGTATTCTGAAAAGTAAATACTTGAATCATACATTGAGAAGCCAGCAACAGTATTGTAAATCCCAAGATTTTATGCTCCATAATTGTGTACTGAATTACTGAGCTGTACAGTGATACAAAAATGATTATGAAGGGTTTAAGAAGGTCATGAATTTGCATAATTTATTTGAATATTCAGTTAGGGATGTCCTGTATTTAAACAGTGGCATCATGTTATTGAGTCTCACACACACCCAAATAGATAGATAGATATTTACCTATTTATTAATTTATTCAGTTTATCAATTTGTTTATTTGTTTACCTATTTTTAACATAATTAATATGTGAGTAATTTTATTAAACTTTTTGACTGACTTTTTGTTTTCAATAATAACTATACAGATTCTTTGAAGTGTATATTGATTTAGGTCTTATCATGGCATTCAACATCCAAACTAAGTCATGCATGTTAAGATTAGACCAAAGTGTTTGTGCACATGGTTTTTGCACAGGCATTAAACTGCTATTCATCATGATGCCTGTATACCGAACACAATAATACACAGCCGTGTCGTCAGTTTGCAGATTTTGTCCTTTAAGATATACTGTGCTTGTAGATGTGTCTCTGGAGATGGTGAACTTATTTTTTAATGAATCCTTTTAGTCTATTTCACCACCAGCATGGATCATGCCAATGAACTCAAGGATCTTCCCCTGGGTGTGTCTAATCCAGGAAGGCGCCTTAGAGGTATCGCTGAGAGCATATCCAGATATTTTACAGGAAATGGTAAAAGATTCTCCAGGTTTTACCAAAATTGAGTCATCTGTCATCATTTACTCATTTCCAACCTGTATGACTTTTTTTTTTTTTTATGTGGTACAGAAAATGTAAATAATGTGGCTGCTTTTTCCATATTAAGAAAATGAAAGTTGTCTAATTCTTACATGAAACTGGTCATACTCCAAAAGTATGAAATAAATAGCATTAAATGTACTATTAATCTCCTTTTCTGTTTTCTAAGAAAAAAAAACAACATATAAAGAATTTAGGGTGAATTCTGTCTTTAATATGTTTATATATTTATTTAACTTGAAATATTGTTTTTGAGGACCGAAATAAAATTATTATTGATTGATTATTGATTGATGAGTGCTCATCAAAATAGAGCTCAATCATTAAGACAACTGAGATATTGCTGTTTTTAACCTTTATAACTTAAATTCACTTTATAACTTGAAAATGTTTAAGGACAAGACAGAGAGCAAAATATGTATCTATGTAATTTATTCATTAGAAAATAAATGTGTGAATGAATAAGCCAGTTCACAAATAAAGCAAAATAAAATACATTTATAAAACCCAAAAAAATTAAAATACAGTCTGACCCTTCATCTTCATTCCTCCCCCTCCTGGGTTTTTGTAAGGGTAGCTGTATGAAAACATGCAAAGTGAATCTCTTGCACAGTAATACACTGCAGTGTCTTCAGTCTTTAACTGACTCATGTGCAGATAGAGATTAGAGCTGTCCTTAGATGCTGTGAATCTGCCCTGCACTGACTGAGCTGAGCCTTTGTCAGAGTCTGTATAATGGTGTAAGATCCATTCCAGTCCTTTTCCAGGTGCCTGACGGATCCAGTGCATCCTATAGCTACTAAGAGTGAATCCACTACATGCACAGGTCAGTTTGTAGGAACCACCTGGAGACACAGTTACTGACTGTTCAGACTGTGTGAGCACAACCTGTGAATAAACACCTGAACACAGAGACAAAAAAATGCTTTACACATCAAATGAACTACAATACTGATGAAATAGGATTGGATGTTACATTGTAAACTCCCTGCCCAAATAACCCCCCTCTAAACTTTTATTATTATTATTATTGTTATTATAAAAAGACTCACTGTGTACAGCTGCCAACAGCACAAAGAGCTTTAGGGAGAACATTGTCTCTTCTCTTCAGATCAAACACTCATTTACTAGTTTTAAATAGCAAATATGGCAGTTGAGTTTGCATTGATATTTGCTCATGCATGAGGACACACATAGTGGGTGTGTTCAAAACCTAGTGTCAGTTTTATCATTTTTTATGGAAGGGTGTCCTCTTCTGGCATCTAAATTATTCGTACAATGGGTCACTTGAGCATGTCATTACATGCCATTTAGTGGATACATTTGATACAAAAAATATTTACAAAAGCTAAAACATCACTTAACTCATTCTGTTTTCTATATTCATCATTTATTTTTTTGCTTTGAGTTTGCAATACTTTGGTCATTGTGTCATAAGATATTTAACTTAAAAATGAACTGTTTATTGAACGTAATTAATGTGTTCAGTGGTTCAGGGTTTTTGTGCAGGTCCTGTGGCAGTTTGTGGCACAGTGTTTCACGAGCACAGTAATACACAGCTGTGTCCTCAGTGTTGAAGTTCTTTCCTGTTAAAATAACTGCATTGCTGGAAGATTCAGAAGAGAAACTGAGCTTATTTTTGAGGGAATCTTTGACACCATTGCTACTGGAGCTAAGGTACCAGCCGATCCATTCCATCGGTTTTCCACTTGAATGTCTGATCCAGTTTGTGTAGCCTCCACCTGAGGCTGAATATCCAGTGATCTTACAGGCAATGGTAAATGTTTCTCCTGGTTTTACAACCATGACAGGAGGCTGATCCAGCTCAATGCAGAAAAGACCTATGAACAATAAATAAAACAATCTCACTGACTTAAACTGAGATGCAAAATTAATTTTCTAGAAATGTTTATTGTTGGGCTGAAGATACTTACATTGTGTAGATGCAAAAATCAGTAGTACTGAAATGCAGTACATGATGCTGGTTGTATTTTCACTCTGCTATGGCTCTGTAAAACAAAAAGCTTTTATTGTGCATGTGTGCTTCCGTTTACATGACAGAAGGGCGGAGATTTGCACTGATGTAAACATCTGACTGTAGTCATATCATATTCGCTAGAACAGTGTTATGGATAAAAACATTCAATTAAAAAATCAAAGGAGAGGTTTTGTGAGTCATGTAAATAAAAAAGTTCTTTCTTAAGACTCATGAGGATAAGTAATGACAAGACAGAAAGCAGTGAAAATATTTTTATGCATGTTATATAGCTGTTGCAATTATTTGTAAGATTAGGGACTGTAAAATACACTGTAAAGAGTGAATGTGTGCAGTTGTTACCTGTTAAAGAGGTTGTACCTGTTTTAAACCATAAAAATGACATCTGTTGGTATATTCATGTGTTCTGTCATGTTAATTTCTGGTTGTATATGGTATTGCTGATTAATTGCGGTTAATATTTGCTTTCAAGTTGTGTTAGCTTAGGTCTATATGGACAGCTGTTGGAAGACTTGTGTATAAATGTCTTACATTACACCTGTACTGTTCTCCACCAAATTTTTATATTTTAGTGATATGTTAGCCTTGATTATTTAAATCTCCAGACAAAAAGGTCAGGTTTGATATTTACTGTAAGTTAAGGACAACGAGGACAATGAATACTGTCAATCTCATCTGTTTCTGTAACTATAAGAATGTTTTGTGATTACAGTCAGCTAAAAAGAGATTCCCCTGAGATAAGACATGACCAAACGGGGAAAGTAACCATAAATAAATAAATAAATAAATAAATAAATAAATAATAAAAAATAAAAACATAATTCGTAGAGTCAACTTAAAATAATGTTATCTTGCTGCCTTAAAATTTTAAGTTCCCTTTCGAGGAACTCGAACTGCGTCCTCTAGAGGTCACTATGGGGAACGTCTCCTACGTGACCCGTGTCTGAAGTCTATATACAAAAACTACAAGGTACTGGCCAGCGACAGCCTATGACGTCACCGCCGGCGCGACTCGGCTCGGCTCATCTGTGATTATGCGTGGTAAAGAGCAAGCGCTTTCAGCTCCCGAGGGAATTTATTGCGCTCTTTGTTTGTCTCTTGCGAGAGACAAGCACGCTCTGATACCCTCAGCTTTCCTTATGGCTACACGAGCTGTGTATGTATGGTGAGGAGTAAGCGAATATCAGCTCTCCAGGAAGCTGAACCCGATCGTTGCATTCAATGGCTGTTTTTTGCGAGAGACAGGCATGCTCTCATACCCGCTGAGCCATACACAGCCATCTGAGGGTGGTTATGGTTCAGCAATGTTATTGGAAAAAAAAAGGAAAAGGAAAACAATGGGACAGACTTACTTTAGGGCAGCTATCTGAGGTTAGCTGTGTGTCAGCTTGCCCCTTTCGAGTTTATATTTAAATGGAAATGGTCCCTTTCCTAAAACCAGCTATCTGCGGATAGCCATGTGCTAGCTCTGTTATCGCTCCCCTTCCTAGGGTTTTAAGTTGGCGGTCTCCTTGAGCCCTTACTTAGCAATGCTGTTGCCCGTCTTGGATTTTAGTTGGACAGCTTACTTTCTGTAGTCCAGGTGGTTTCATTCAGCTCTACCTGATAGCCCTTCCTACACACATTGGTATCTGAGGATATCTATGTGCTAGCTCAGTGACTGCTCTCCTTTCTAGGATCTTTTATGTAGCGATTTCCTTGAGCCCTCGCCTAGATAGTGCCTTCTCCCCTGCTAGGGTTGTAAGTAGATGGCCCACTCTGTGGTCTGGGTTGCGTTTAGGAGGGTTTATCGGGTTCTTCGAACTGGCTATGCAGGACTAGCTGCTGATAGCTCAGTTATTGCTCCCCTTAGTAGGGTTTTTTTAAGTAGTGGTCTCTTGAACTTTTATCCAGACAGTGCTGTCTCCCCTGTTAGGGTTGTAAGTAGACGGCACACTTTCTGTTTGTCCCAGCTGGTCCCCTTCTGGCACATTGACCTTGATGTGCAGGGTTATGTTCTAGAACAGCCTAACTGATGCTCCGGACTCAGTCTTCAGACTGCCCTTCTAGTACGTCCGTGGATGAATCGTGCTGGGGAGCTATGGTGGTGAGTGTGATCCTTTTCTTTTATCTCACCAGGACTGGTATTTGTTATTAGCCGCTTAGGCTTGTGTTGCAGTATGTTCTGTGTTCATATTATATTTCAGGGTATCTCTCCTGTCAGGAGATGAGCATGGCAGTGCTTCCCTCACTAAGTAGGGTCATTTAAGCACACCATTCTTGGGCAGAATGAACAGGTCCTCCCACTGTTGGTGAGGTATCTACCCTGCGGCTGCTAAATGCTCACCTTGGCACAGAAACTGTACAAAAACATGTCTCTCCACTGAACACATTTTAAAAATAAAACTGTTTATTTGTTGACATAATATTAGACCTTTTAGACACTGACTCAGCTGATATATTAACTTTTGTAAATCATCTTTTGTAAATCTTTATGGTTTTTATAATAACATCATCTGCTTAAATGGCATGTAATAGCCTTGTGTGCACATACAATAAGCCAAATAATTCAGAAGCCAGAAGAGGTCACCCTTTCTCGTTAAATGAAAATTGGTGACTCCCATTGTATTTGTCCACACATGCATGAGTGAATATAGCAATGCAAATTCAGCTGCCACATTTTCTATTTAAACAACTAGTGTGTGAGATTTTGATCTCAAAAGAAGAAAAAAAGATCTCCATCAGCCTCTTTCTGTTTATAGAAAAATCCGATCCATTCTATCGGTTTTTCACTTGAATGTCTGATCCAGTTTGTGTAGTCTCCACCTGAGGCTGAATATCCAGTGATCTTACAGGCGATGGAAAACGTTTCTCATGGTTTTACTACCAGGACAGGAGGCTGATTCAGCTCAATGCAGAAAAGACCTATGAACAACCATGAAAACATTTCAATACATAGTGAGCTCCACATTTCAACTAATGTCCGTTAGTTTTTTTGTGTTGAGCTGAAGATACTCACAGTGCACAGTTGCCAAAACCAACAGTATTGAGATGCAGTACATGATGCTGGTTGTATTTTCACTCTGCTGTGGCTCTGTAAAACAAAGAGAGCGTTTATTATGTCTGTGTGATTCTGTTTACATGAGAGAAGGGTGGAGATTTGCATTGACGTAAACATCTCTCTGACTGTAGTCCTTATGGCAATTACTAACATTAATGCAAAATTATTTACCTAAGACATAGATGCATTTATTTATTCATATATATATATATATATATATATATATATATGTTATATCTTGCTACTACTAATAAAGTTATTTTTTTAAGAGTCATGGGATAATAACAAGACTGTAAGCAGTGAACATATATTTATGTTTATATATATATATATATATATATATAACTGTTGCATGTATTTGCAAGATCAGGGATTGTGTAATACACTGGGGTTGAATTTGGGGTGAATTCTGTCTTTAATATGAAATCAACTGCTTTCAGTGTATCTTGTAGGCATTATTAATGCTCATCTGATTTGAGTGCAATCAATAAGACAAGTGAGATGTTGCTGTTTTTAATCTGACTTTATAACTTGAATATGTTTAAGAATAAGAAAGACAGCAAACATGTCTCAGAGAAACGTATTCATTTGAACATGAATGTGTAAATGAATAAGCCACTTAAATAAAACAAAATAAAATACATTTATAAAACCCCAATAATTAAAATACAGCCTGACCCTTCATCTTTATTCCTCCCCCTCCTGGGTTTTTGTAAGGGTAGCTGTATGAAAACATGCAAAGTGAATCTCTTGCACAGTAATACACTGCAGTGTCTTCAGTCTTCAGCTGATTCATGTGCAGATAGAGATTAGAGCTGTCCTTAGATGCTGTGAATCTGCCCTGCACTGACTGAGCTGAGCCTTTGATAGTCTGTATGATAGTGTACGATCCATTCCAGTCCTTTTCCAGGTGCCTGACGGATCCAGTGCATCCTATAGCCGCTAAGAGTGAATCATGCACAGGTCAGATTGTAGGAACCACCTGGAGACACAGTTACTGACCGTTCAGACTGTGTGAGCACAACCTGTGAATAAACGCCTGAACACAGAGACAAAAATGCTTTACACATCAAATGAACTACAATACTGACAAAACAGGATTGGATTTTACATTGTACAGTGTAAGTCTGTAAAACTGCCTAAATAAAACCCCCTAAATGCCTTTTTAAAAAATAAAAACACTCACTGTGTGCAGCTGCCAAGAGCATAAAGAGCTTTATGGAGAACATTGTCTCTTGTCTTCAGATCAAACACTCACTAGTTGTTTAAATAGAAAATATGGCAGATGGGTTTGCATTGATGTATTTTTTCATGCATGTGGAAACACAGAGTGGGTGTGTTCAAAAAAGAACACAAGAAAAAAAAAACCGGCTCACCTAGTGTCTGACTGTTTTTCATTTTAGGGTGCCCTCTTTTGGCATCTAAATTAGGTTGTTATGCTACATTTAGCAAATTCATTTTAAAAAAATACAACTGAAACTTACAAAGGCTATTTAGTGTTTCTCTTTTTATTCTTTTGATTTTTTTTTGTTTTGTTTTGTTTTATTTATTTATTTATTTATTTATTATGCTTTGATTTTGCTGTATTGACTTTGGAATTGTGTCATAAGATGTTTAATATTAAAAAGATCTGCAACGTACAGTATAACTGTTTGTTTTATTGAAAAAAAAATGTGTTCAGTGGAAAGACAGGTTCTTGTAGCACTGTGGCAGTTTGTAGCACAGTGTTTCACGAGCACAGTAATACACAGCTGTGTCCTCAGTGTTGAAGTTTTTCCCTGTTAAAATAACTGCATTGCTGGACGATTCAGAAGAGAAACTGATCTTGTTTTTCAGAGAATCTGTGACACGATTGTTGCTGGAAGTATAGAAATATCCAATCCATTCCATTGGTTTTCCACTTAAATGTCTGATCCAGTTTGTGCTGCCACCACCTGATGCTGAATATCCAGTGATCTTACAGGCGATGGAAAACGTTTCTCCTGGTTTTACTACCATGACAGGAGGCTGATCCAGCTCAATGCAGAAAAGACCTATGAACAATAAATAAAAACATTTTCACTAATACAAACTGAGCTCCACATTTGATTTTCTAAAAGTGTTTATTTGTTTTTGTGTGTGTGTGTTGAGCTGAGGATATATACAGTAGTATACTCACAGGGTGCAGCTGCCCAAACTAGCAGTATTGACATAAAGTACATGATGCTGGTTGTGTTTTCACTGTGCTATGGCTTTGTAAATCACAAAGAGCTTTTATTTAGTCTGTGCGCTCCTGTTAAGGGCGGAGATTTGCATTGACGTAAACATCTGATATTAGCACTTATTGTAATTATTAATGATAATGCAAAATTATTTGACTGATTTTGTGTTCTTGATTTATAAAACAAAGTCTTGAAAGTCTGGTCATTTTGGTCTTGGTCGTTTTGTGCTTAGAATAGTTGAAAACTGTTTCATGCTCAAAAACTCTTGAAAAAATGTATTGCACTCAGATAAAACATGGTTTATAAGCGGAATTTTATAGCACACTAATGAGTAAATGTGTGAAGTTGTTACCTTAAATAACCATTTGTACCTAATCTTAACCATAAAATTACTTTTGCTGGTATAGTCATGTATTCAGTTATGTTAAATGATATTTTAAGTTGAATAAAAACACTTTAGCTGATGTACATTTGTTAAATGTGTTTAGACTTGTTTTTGTACAGAGCTGTGGCTTGTTTAGTCACTGTGTGTATCTTGCACAGTAATACATAGCTTTGTCCTCAGTCTGGAAATTGTTTCCCTGTAGAAACACATTGTTTTTGGACGTGTCCTGTGTGAAACTGATCTTGTTTTTCACTGAGTCTGTTGTTCCGGTGCCACCACCACTACAAAGATATCCGAGCCATTCCATTGCTTTTCCAGCAGGTTGACGGATCCAGTTAATGCAATGACCTGATTGTGAAATCCTGCAGGAGATGGAGAATGATTCTTGAGGTTTCACAACCATAGATGGAGGTTGAGTGAGCTCAACACAGAAAACACCACCTGAAAATAACAATAAAACAAAGTGTTGTTATTAACTATGTAAGTTATGTAAGTTATTCATTGCTTTAGAGTTTAAATAAAGCATCGGTGAAGCTCACAGGATGCAGCTGCTGCCAGCAGTAATAGAGCTGATGAGAAGATCATGGTTTGAAGTAAACACAGCTTTATTACTCTTACTGATCCACAAAGCAGATACTCCTCTTTTGTACAAAGAGCAAGTAGAGCATTTGCATACAGCTTTTCAGGTTGTCCAAGACGTTGCAGTTTGTTGTTTATTTGTTGTAGTATGATAGAACTATAGAGGAAGAAGAAAGAAAAGTAAAAAATCCAAATGACTATAATTAAAACTGACTGCAACCTGTGACATTGTGGCCAAATATGAATTGACAAAATTAAGATATTAAATGTATATAATGCCAGATGATTCCCAGTGATTTAAAAAAAGTGGAAAAGATGAAGATTTAGAAAGATTTAGAAAAATACTAAGATTCCATATATGCAGTTCTGTCAGCACTGATGACACTGATGATAAATATTAATTTGTTGCCTGATTGATTAAATAATGTACAATTGTCACGGATTGGCCAGGCTTTAACCTCAGTCACACCCAGCAATCACAATCACCAGAATACTAATCATGTCTCACCTGCACCTCATTACCGGCACCCTTTATATGCACACACCATAGCACAGTCATTGTCTGGGCTCGTCCTTATGATGCGGACACATAGTGCTACTCTCTCCGAGTTCACTACCAAATACTTACCTTCTGTTACTTATCTGTACCTCTTGTGTTTTAGTCCTGTTGTCCTTGTCTCCCATTCCATTCAGCGGTGTGTGTGTGTGCTCAGCTGCCCGCTCCAACCTGGATCATCTGCAAAGGAAAAGATCGTTCATCATCAACGCTGTATCCAAACCATTCAGATCAAATCATCATCAGATCACTCACCTGTCAAGTCCCCACCGTCTTCATATTTCATCTGTCAAATTCAATAAACTGTGTTAACTTTTACTTACCTGGTTGTCCGTCTGCTTCTGTGACAACAATGTGTAGTGGGAAAAAATGTTAAAGATAAATTTAACATCAAATTAATTAAAGAAGCAAAAAAAAAAATGCGACAGTCATACAGCAGCTGACTAATAATAGATTACATGCTAATAAATAATATTCTAGGCACTTTTTATGTGTCTACAATATGTTTGCACTGTGTTTCCAAGCAGTCTATGCAGAGAATACAATATTTTTTGCACAGGTCCCCAGGCAATTTGTGACAATGTGTATTGCGTGCACAATAATATACAGCTGTGTCTTCAATCTGAAAGTTTTGTCCTTTTAAGAAAACTGTGTTGCTGGAGGTTTCTGCAGTGAAACTCATCTTATTCTTCATTGGGTCACTGGTGCCTGTGTTTCCAGAACTACAGAACCAGCCGATCCATTCCATCGCTTTTCCAGCTGAGTGTCGTATCCAGTTAGTGCAGCCACCTCCTGATGCTGAATATCCAGTGATCTTACAGCCGATGGAAAATGATTCCCCAGGTTTTACCACCATGAGAGCAGGCTGATTCAGCTCAATACAATTACCATCTGGAAACATATATTTAAAAACATTGTCATTGACTGAAATTAGTTATGCACATTATTGTCACAAAACCTCTGAAAATGACTGATCATATTTTAAAGTAGTAGCAGCTACAAGACTCCCTAATAAACCTGTAATATACTGATACTCACTGGGTGCTGCAGATAAAATCAATAATAATAATCTAAAGTACATGATTCTGTCTGTTTGTACTCTCTTAGGTGGGACCTGTGACTCTTTCCACCGCAGGACTTAAAGAGTCTTGACTGTGTACATAAGCACCTGTTTATATAAGGAAGGAGATTTGAATCAATACATTTTTAGTAAACAAATTAAATTCAAATGGCAACCCTAAAATGAAAATGTCCCTAAATTAAAAAGATGACACTATAGTCATTGCTTTTTGTAACTGAGCCATTAAAAATCTTTGTATATTTTGTTTGTTTCATCTTGACACCTATTTTACTAAAAAATAAAAAAACAAATAAATAAATAATCGAATTATACAAAGGTTGTTATTCTTTTATTTTGATGTACTCATGGACTTTGTTCCTTCTTAAATTAATTGACTTTAAATGTATAATTAAATGTATACTGTCGCTCATATTGCAATGATCAAAGCTGTTATTTACAGGTATTTAACAAAAAATCCAGTCATTAAAAAAAAAAAAAATGCAAACACTAGAATATAACTGGAGATGAAATTACTGTAAGACTTATTTGTGTTTCCTCAGACTTTTAAATTGGATTGTTTCTCAATAAAGAAAACATTCAGTCAGTAAGTTTAAAACTGCTTGACAAGAGTGCCACCTCTTGGAAATGAAACAGCACATCTGGAGCATAAATGAAGTCAACAGGAAAGTTGGTGGCTTTTGTATTGCTTTGACACTGAATTCATTCACTGTGACTCTCTCGCACAGTAATACACAGCAGTGTCTTCAGTCTTGAGGCTGTTCATCTGTAGGTACAGTTGACTGCTGGAATCATCTCTGGACACTGTGAACCTGCCCTGAACTGACTGGGAATAGTAGATTTGACCACTGGATCTGCCAATAGTTGATACCCATTCCAGTCCTTTACCATGTGCCTGTCTCACCACAGCTGCCCAGTAGCTGCTAAATGTAAATCCAGAAGCAGTACAGACCAGCCGAAAAGATTCACCTGGTCTTTTTACCACATCTTGAGACTGAGTGAATGTCTGACGATGAATATCTGTGGAAGAAAAAGAAATAGTGAGCTTGCTAAAATACTTATGAATTAATACAATATTAATATTATTTAGGAATGATTTACAAACTATGTAAAAATAGTATTAACAGGAGTGAATTAATTATTGTTGTCATTGCTGATTAATGCTCCTCTACAAGAACCACAGTTAGTGAACACACTTATGGCACAATGCAACTTATGGGAATTATACATAACAGTTTTGCATGAACTCCTCCTCCAATCTGTCATTTCTTGTTTATACCAGTGCACAGAAAAAAAAAAAAAAATGGATGCAAATACTGGCAAATGTGATTGGTGAAAAACATATTGGGCCTTGAAAAAGTGAATAAAAAATGAATCAAAAATGTGTTTGTATTTGTAAAATTTATGAGAACATGTTGCATAAATGTTAAATGATCAAGGTTTTTTTAACGTTTTAAACCATTATTTGATGATGTGATTTAGAAAGCGTTTTAGACCAAAAATAGTCAATGGCAGCCCCTGGCAGCTTATTCTGGGTGAACCATCCCTTTAAGGAATGAGAAATAAAATGAGAAAGTTTTATTTTAGAGGGCTGTTTGTTTTCAGATTTTGTGCAGTGCTGTAGCTGTAAAGAAACCAAACTATGCTCATCACAAATAGATAATTATTAATATTATTATTATTTTTTGTTATTGTTTTTGCAGAAATGTTTATATAGCTTTTTCAATCATTGTTGATTGTGTACTGGTTAGACTGAAAGTTCATCATTCAAAGATTAAATTAATGATTGTGAAGGTTCACAGAGGAATATTATAGAGCTCAAATTAATTATTTGTGAATGCACGAATACAAAATAAAAAAATAAAACAAAATAAAATAAAAAGTTTTCTCGATTTATTCAAGTTTACATCAATTACTAAAAATCACTCAGATAATTAACAAGAGTTAACAATAAGTGAAGTGTGCTGAAACATTCTTACACCCTCAAAAATCAGTAGTTTCTGACGGGTCCAACCCATCCACCAGCTGCTCATTGAGAATCCAGACCCAGTGCAGGACAGAGTCACTGATTCTCCAGACTTTTTCACCACAGAATCTGAGGAGGTCAAAGACTGACCACTAACAGCTGAAAAACATGCATCAAATAATGTTATTAAATAGTGTGATTTATAACAGTGAAATTACAACAATAATCCAGACCAACTGGTAATTTCTCACATGAAATAATCATCAGTACGAGTCCATACAGTAGCATCTCCATTACTCCACTGATAGGTTACACTGTGTAACCCAGAGTGATTACAGATAGGAACTAAGAAAAGAACATAATTAAATAAGCACGAGGTAATCTGGAAGGGTTACTAAAAGAAAATCATATGCATACATAAATAAGAAATCGAAATGCAGAGTTGTGAAGTTGAACATATATATTTTTTATATTATTTAAAAATGTATATATTTTGGTTGTTGTGGTTGTTTTGTTTTGTTTTTTTTTTCTTGTGAATGTAAGAAATGTTTATAGTTGAATGTTGTGCTGCCTTTAAGAGAATAGAGTGGAGTTCACTGCCAACCTATCAGGTGAAAAGGAATGTAATCAGGGGGATGACGTCAGCGAAGCTTAGAGGAAGGAGAAGAGATGTGAGCAAACCTATCCTTCTATTTTACCTTCTTTAGATCCTACTATTTCAGCAGTGGGAAAGCAGTGCTTTTCTGCCTCCTCTTCTAATAAATCAATTCGTTTGTTATTTCTTAATGATTTTGTATCAATTTCAAATGTTACAGTTTACTGGAATGCTTCTGTCTCTGATATTGCCTGGAGGAAAGTTTGGTTGATTCCAAATAGATACTTAATAACTAATAAGATAAGAGAAGTTTCTTTTCGAATTATCCATCGTATATATCCTGTCAACACTTTCTTAAAGAAATATAAAAAAAGATAAACAGCACCCAGAGACTATAGTGCATTTATTTTGGCACTGCCATTACCCTTGTTATGGAAAAACCTCTCTTTATTTGTTATTGAGAATATTGATAAAGATTTTTCTTTACTTTGGGAAAATGTCTTGTTTGGTTTTGTTAATTCAAAAAAGTGCATTTACAGGAAAACAAATTGTATGTACTTAATCTCCTTATTTTATAAAACAAAATTGTATATACATGAATGTAAATTTCTTGTCAGAAGCCACTATTTCATGTTTTGCTTGTTAAAATCCAACATTACTTTGAGACTATTTCTAAATCGTGTAATAAGAAGGCTTTAAAAACTGTAAAAATCTGTAAGCTGTTTAATCTTTTACTTTGAATGCAATGTGATTTGTTTAACTTTATACCCCTGTGTAATATTTTATTTGTTTTGTTATTGCATTTTTTTAATTTATTTAATTTTCTTTTCTTGCAGAGACACTTCGGAGCAAATAGTTGCGGTCCAGATGTAACACTAGACATAACGTCTAGAAAGACTTTGATATTGATTTAGCCGAACTAACTTTGTTCTTCATTAGCGATATTGAGTTCGTTTTGAGTATTTTCATTGTGGATGCAGTGACGAAACGGACTGAGTTGGTCACCGCATGGAGCAAGATGGCGAGCCACCCACCGAATCTTCATAGAAGTTAAATACAGAGGAATTTCAGCGAAGTTACTGTTTCATTTCCTGGAACACGAAGGAAAAAGGAACTCTGCTGGATGACAGAACGAACTGACGCCAGATGCTTCTTCTTTTCTCAGTTGAACATTGTTTACGTTTTCTGGTCAACAGGATGGTAGGCCTGAACTGCTATATCGAACCTCTTAATACGTTATGGACAACTGTTTCTCCTTTTGAATCCAGAGACTGACATTTAGGTGAAGGTTATTGATCACTGAATTGTTTACCTATATTGACAGTTGTGTATTTCATTGCTGTTTATTTCGTTGGATTGTTTTAGTTTAAAATAAGTGGTCTGAAAGTTTTAAATTTGAGGTACATGTTTGGTTATTTGGGTTGTATTTACCGGTTTTGAACTAAACTGCCAATTTGAATAACACATTTAAATTTAAAGCTAGGGGATACACAAAAGTGTGTAATCAGAAAAGATTTCAGAAAGAAAAAACTAATCTTAAAATTAGTGTCTCTTTTTAAGCCTAAAAAAAAGGATAAATAATTAGAACACAAAGATAAATAGGTCAATTTACTTTGATATAACAAGTTAAAAAATCTAGAATTTAAAAGAAAGAAGTAGGGATAAAAAACTCTTAAGGAAAAGAAGGAATCACAGAAGCAAATTCATTTATTTTTACATTTGTTTATTTTGTTGTTTTTTGCTGATTGACAAACAGATCTTGTCATTCCATTGATCCTTATTTCTGTTGTTGTGTTTTTCCTGGAAAGAGAAACAATTCATTAATTATTTTCCTCATATAAATTTCTCCTTATACATGAAACTTACCTGTGTTGTCTGTCTGCTTAGTCAGTCTCTCATTGCTGCTCCTACAAACCTACAGTACTGGTCCACGTTTTCCCTTGTATTACTCACCTGGGTGTTTATGCAGCCGTGGTGTGCGGGATACATGAGAGAGGCGTTACAACTGCAGCTGTTTTATTCACTGGACACACACACTGACTGAAAGTTCAGCTTATAACACAGTCTTTTCAGGAGTCTGGGAGACGTTGACCCTTCCCACAGAATTGCATTTTTAATGTGAGTTTAATTTAATTTAGTTTTAATGCAGTAATCTGAGAGTTATTACAGTTGACAAAGTTACATTACGTCATCAGTGTTTACTTCTTGTACTTTTTTCTCATGGTGTGTTATTTGATATCGACCCATGATGAAAGATTAATTGTTTATCATCAGCATTGCTCAGTTATTTTACATACATTTTCTAGCTCAGCAGGGAGAGTTTTTTTTTTTCTTTATGCTTTTTGTTTTTCTCAGATTAATGTCATTAGTATCAGTGTCATGTTTATTTTGTGGGGTAAGTATTACAAGATCTGTTTGTGATGGCACTTCAGACAGACCTTATATCACTTCAGAGACTCTTCTCCTTGTTCAGCTTGCATAACCCACCATA
The DNA here is from genome assembly GCA_012976165.1 of Labeo catla. Classification (NCBI taxonomy): domain Eukaryota; kingdom Metazoa; phylum Chordata; class Actinopteri; order Cypriniformes; family Cyprinidae; genus Labeo; species Labeo catla. The sequence goes on along the minus strand of VONZ01001604.1, from coordinate 22,369 downwards.
TCTTCTGTCCTCCCCATTTCTCATCATGATGAGTTTTTGAACAGCTGCCTGTGTTTGTGTTTCCACAGTGTGTCTCTTGCACAGTAATACACTGCAGTGTCTTCAGTCTTCAGCTGATTCATGTGCAGATAGAGATTAGAGCTGTCCTTAGATGCTGTGAATCTGCCCTGCACTGACTGAGCTGAGCTCTTAGAAAAATCTGAATGATAATAAATAATCCATTCAAGTCCTTTTCCAGGTGCCTGACGGATCCAGTGCATTTCAGTGCTACTAAGAGTAAACCCACTGCAGGCACAGGTGAGTTTGTAGGAACCACCTGGAGACACAACTACTGACTGTTCAGACTGTGTGAGCACAACCTGACAGTCAATACCTGTGGATAAACACAACATTTAAAACAGAATTATGAATATGTATTTAGTTACACTTAGAAAGCAGTGTGTTTTGTCCAGAGAATTTACTTACAAGACACAGCAGCCAGCAACAGCAAGAGAAATGAAGTGAACATGGTTTATATGAAGACTGAACTGGTGATGAGTCCTCCACTCAAGTGTTTCAATATGAAACAGACATCAGTTCATTTGCATTGAAACCCACAATGAGCAAAATCAGTGGTGTCAGTTAATTTTATAGTACCATCTATTGATATGTAAATAATATTGCAGTTCCATAACATTAATAATTGAGTTTATTATTATTTTTTAAAATATATATTTTACAGTTGGCAGATGCTTCATATGAGTTTCTTCAGTCAGATAAATAGTGGCTTTTTTGGTGAAAATGGTTGCGGGACTTTTAGGCATGCACTGTAAAAAATAAAAAACAATTTGTTGAGTCAGCTTAAAATAATTTGTTACCCTGCTGCCTTAAAATTTTAAGTTCAGTCAACTAAAATAAGTTTATTCAACTTGAAATGTTAAGTTGTACTAAGTAACAACTTAGATATTTGTGTTTGCTAAACTTAACAAATGGGTAAGTGACCCAGCTGCCTTAAAATTTTAAGTTTATTCAACTCAAATAGCTAAGTTGTCACTTAGTATAATTTAACATTTCAAGTTGAATAAACTTTTTTTGAGTTGACTGAATTTAAAATTTTAAGGCAACCAGGTTACAAATTATTTTAAGTTGACAAATTGTTTTTTACAGTGTAGGCAGAGTCTCCTCAATGTTATTTTTGTTAATACAGACTCTAGAAACCTTTTTTCCTTATTATTATTTATTTTTAATAATGTTAAAAACATTACCACACAACAGAATAACAGAAGCATTATTTTTTCTTATTCAAATATTATCATCTAGCTCATCAGTCATTATTTTCTGTAAAAAAGTATTTTCTGTCTGCTGTCTTGCAGGTTTTGTGCACAGAGCTGTAGTCATTTCAGTTACTGTGTTTCTCTTGCACAATAATATACAGCAGTGTCTTCATTCTTCAGGCTGTTCATCTGCAGATACACCTGCTTCCTACTGTTGTCTCTGGAGATGGTGAACCATCCTTGGACAGACTGAGAGTAATATATTTCCTGGCTGTCATATCTGATCCATGCCAGCCATTCCAGCTCTTTTCCAGACTTCTGTCTGATCCAAGCCATCCAGGAGCCAGCAATGTCCAAACCAGAAGCAGTACATGTCAACTTATGGGATTCTCCAGGTTTCATGACTACAGACTCAGACTCAGTCAGTGTTTGACACCAACAATCTGCAAAATAAAACATGATCACTGTGTGTAAATTCAAATAAATACATACAATTGTATTCTGAAAAGTAAAAACTGTAATCATACATTGAGAAGCCAGAAACAGTATTGTGAATCCCAAGATTTTGTGCTCCATAATTGTGTACTGAATGATTGAGCTGTACAGTGATACAGAAATGATTATGAAGGTTCAAGAGGATGAAGAATTTGCATAATCCAATATTTAAATAACTAAATATTCAGTTGGGGGTGTCTTGTATTTAAATAGGGGCATCATGTAACTCACATTCATTTTATGGGTCCATTCAAGGCATAGAAAGTACAGTAACTCAAATCTTTCTATGTTAGACATTATTATTATAACTATTATTTTGTATTTGGTGTCTATCTGGTATTTTCCTGGTATTTTTAATTGACTATTAATTAAACATAAATAATAATGTATACACATGATGGCATATTAATTTTTTATATTCAGTTTAATTTATTTACAATTTTGGTCTTTTATTTCTTTTCTTTTTATCTTCTTTTTTTCTGATTGTATAGATAAAGTCTATGATGATTTAGGTCTTATCATGGCATTCAGTGTCCAAACTAGACAAATGTATTTGTGCACATGGTTTTTGCACAAGCATTAAACTGGCGTTGAGAACATAACCAAATATTTTACAGGAAATGGTAAATTATTCTCCCAGTTTCTCCAAATTCTGGCTTTTTTACATACAAAGAAAATTAAAATGATCTGAATCTGTCATACTCCAAACATATGAAATAAAAAGCATTAAATGTAATATTAATGGCATTAAGACATGCACTTCTTTTGTGTTCTAAGAAAGAAAATTATATATGTTTGGAAAGATATAATGACAGTGATTTGCTTGTTATTTTGGGGTGAATTCAGACAGGCCTTATATAACTTCGGAGACTCTTCCCTTTTTTTCAGCTTGCGCAACCCACCATATCTTCTGTCTTCCCCATTTCCCATGATGAGTTTTTGAACAGCTGCCTGTGTTTGTGTTTCCACAGTGTGTCTCTTGCACAGTAATACACTGCAGTGTCTTCAGTCTTCAGCTGATTCATGTGCAGATAGAGATTAGAGCTGTCCTTAGTTGCTGTGAATCTGCCCTGCACTGACTGAGCTGAGCTCTTCACTGAATCTGAATAATAATAAATAATCCATTCAAGTCCTTTTCCAGGTGCCTGATGGATCCACTGCATGCCATAGTCACTAAGAGTGAATCCACTACATGCACAAGTCAGTTTAACAGATCCACCTGGAGACACAACTACTGACTGTTCAGACTGTGTAAGCACAACCTGTGAATAAACACCTGTACAGAGAGAAAACAAAATTGCTGATTAATAGGATTGTTGTTTAGATCTGACCTTCCTTAAGCTGATTAAATACATTAACTCCTTTAGGCTTTTATAAAATGAAACACTCACTGTGTGCACTTGCCAAGAGCAGAAAGAGGTTGATGGAGATCGTTTTTTCTTCTCTTGAGATCAAAATCTCACTTACTAGTTGTTTAAATAGAAAATGTGGCAGTTAAATTTGCATTGATATATTCACTCATGCATGTGTGGACAAATACAATGGGAGTCACCAATTTTCATTTAACGAGAAAGGGTGACCTCTTCTGGCTGCTAAATTTAATTTTAAATATTGGATCATTTGGTTTATTGTATGTGCACACAAGGCTATTAAATGCCATTTAAGCAGATGATTTTATAATAAAAACCATAAAGATAACTGGTTTAGAAAAGCTAATATATCAGGTAAGTCAGTGTCTAAAAGGTCTAATATTATGTCAACAAATAAAGAGTTTTATTTGTGAAAATGTGTTCAGTGGAGAGACATGTTTTTGTACAGTTTCTGTGGCAGTTTGTGGCACAGTGTTTCACGAGCACAGTAATACACAGCTGTGTCCTCAGTGTTGAAGTTTTTCCCTGTTAAAATAACTGCATTGCTGGAGGATTCAGAAGAGAAACTGATTTTGTTTTTCAGAGAATCTGTGACACGATTGCTGCTGGAACTATAGAAATATCCGATCCATTCCATCGGTTTTCCACTTAAATGTCTGATCCAGTGTGTGCTGCCACCACCTGAGGCTGAATATCCAGTGATCTTACAGGCAACGGTAAACGTTTCTCCTGGTTTTACTGCCAGGACAGGAGGCTGATCCAGCTCAATGCAGAAAAGACCTATGAACAACCATGAAAACATTTCAATACATATTGAGCTCCACATTTAAACTGATGTTCATTAGTTTTTTTGTGTTGAGCTGAAGATACTCACAGTGCACAGCTGCCAAAACCAACAGTATTGATGTGCAGTACATGATGCTGGTTGTATTTTCACTCTGCTGTGGCTCTGTAAAACAAAGAGAGCGTTTATTATGTCTGTGTGATTCTGTTTACATGAGAGAAGGGCGGAGATTTGCATTGACGTAAACATCTGACTGTAGTCCTTATGGTAATTACTAACAATCACGCAAAATTATTTACCTAAGACATAGATATATTTATTCATATATATATATATATATATATATATATACATATATACATAGTGTAAATATCTTGCTATTACTAATAAAGTTATTTTTTAAGAGTCATGGGATAGTAACAAGACTGTAAGCAGTGAACATATATTTATGTTTATATATATATATATATATATATATATATATATATATATATATATATATATATATATATATATATAACTTGCATATATTTGCAAGATCAGGGATTGTGTAATACACTGGAGTTGAATTTGGGGTGAATTCTGTCTTTAATATGAAATCAACTGCTTTCAGCGTGTCTTATAGGCATTATTAATGCTCATCTGATTTGAGTGCAATCAATAAGACAAAGGAGATATTGCTGTTTTTAATCTGACTTTATAACTTGAACATGTTTAAGGATAAGAAAGACAGCAAACATGTCTCAGAGCAATTTATTCATTTGAAAATGAATGTGTAAATGAATAAGCTGATAAAACAAAATAAAATACATTTATAAAACCCCAATAATTAAAATACAGTCTGACCCTTCATCTTCATTCCTCCCCCTCCTGGGTTTTTGTAAGGGTAGCTGTATGAAAACATGCAAAGTGAATCTCTTGCACAGTAATACACAGCTGTGTCCTCAGTGTTGAAGTTCTTTCCTGTTAAAATAACTGCGTTGCTGGAGGATTCAGAAGAGAAACTGATCTTATTTTTGAGGGAATCTTTGACACCATTGCTACTGGAACTATAGTACCAGCCGATCCATTCCATCGGTTTTCCACTTGAATGTCTGATCCAGTGTGTGTAGCCTCCACCTGATGCTGAATATCCAGAGATCTTACAGGCGATGGTAAATGTTTCTCCTGGTTTTACAACCATTACAGGAGGCTGATCCAGCTCAATGCAGAAAAGACCTATGAACAACAAATAAAACATTCTCACTGACTTAAATTGAGATGCAAAATTAATTTTCTAGAAATGTTTATTGTTGTGCTGAAGATACTTACAGTGTGTAGCTGCCAAAATCAGTAGTACTGAAATGCAGTACATGATGCTGGTTGTATTTTCACTCTGCTATGGCGCTGTAAAACAAAAAGCTTTTATGGTGTATCTGTGCTTCTGTTTACATGCAAGAAGGGTGGAGATTTGCATTGACGTAAACATCTGACTGTGGTCCTTATGGTAATTACTAACAATAATGCAAAATTAGTTGAACCATTTTATATTCTTGATTTATAAAATTACAGATGTTTATTCATATTTAGTGTAAATATCTTGCTACTAAAAATTAATTAAATGGAAAAAAAAAACAAAAAACAAAAAATATAACATTTAAACATTTACTGAATACTAGAACTAGTGTTGTGGATAACATTCAATTAAAACAGAAGAGGTTTTGTGAATCGTGTAAAGAAACTTTTTTTTTTTTTAAGACTCATGAGGATAGATGATGACAAGACAGTAATCATTGAACATATTTATGTTTTATATATCTGTTGCATGTATTTGCAAGATCAGGGATTGTATAACACACTGTACAGAGTGAATGTGTGCAGTAGTAACCGGTTGTTGTACCTGATCTTAAATAAAAGTGACATCTGTCGGTATAGTCATGTATTCAGTTAATGAGTCGATGAGATTCAGCTCATTTGTAAAGACTCAAAGACCTCAAATATGTCTCACACACATTTGAGGTCTTTACTAATGAGCCGAGATATCAAAAAGTGTCAGAGCTATAATTCTGCTAGAAAGACTCTGAGGGCAGATGAACATTTACATGGTATTTATCCACAAAGGATTAACAGATGGTATAGCGAACTATAGTGATTCATGTCTAGCTGTATGGAAATGTTTTTTGGCATAGCACCTGTGCTTAGTCTAAATCCAGATTTGGATGCAGATTTGGCTTATCTGGCCTGAAGATATCCATTGTCAAGTTATGAAAACAAGTAGCTGATGCAGCAAAGTAACAAAAAAAAAGTTGTGTCTGGAGATGGGGGCTTTTTGAAGAAGACTAGGATAAATAGGTTTGCAAAGGGTGCCCTCTAAAGGTGCATTTGCATTTCTGTGTAAAAATTATCTAACCTTTGGAAAAATATTGAACATAGTATCACTGCTATTGTATTCATAGTTGATGTATCGCCTCCACTTTAACATGTATTTAATGTTATAAACAACATGAAACAACATATCAAACTAGACTGTTGCAGTTTCTGAAGGAATATTCAGGATTGTTTGCCCATGTAAAGCTTATCCTGGTTGGCAGTGCTTATAGTAAAACAGAGTTACAGGCATGCCCATTTTCCACAACTTGATATGATTCATTAGGGTTTTAATGAAAATTCTCTAATATACTTTGATAAAATATTTGCAATGGTTTTGTAACACAACACCTTTTTTACCTTGTCAAAATGAGCTCAGCAAAAATCATCCCATTTTAAGTGGTTGTTTCTTTAAATGCAAATGAGCTCTGCTCACCTCGCCCCGCCCCTCTCTTCTGCTCTGAGAGATTGTTTACTTTAGCCGCATTTAGTCACTAAACTTCCTAACTACCAATTTATAAGGAAAGGCGATCGCAAAGATTCATTAAAAAAAAACACTTATACTCACTTCTGCCATAAGTGAAGCTGGATTATGAACATAGACGGATATATGTAGATCGGGAGCCACATTCCCTTCACAAACAAACGTAATCTACTGCATCTTCAGCAGCTCAGATGTCGGGAGTAAATGACGACCACTACGTTCATTATTACATCCAGCAACACAACACCTCAATCGCTTAATTGGAGATATTCTTGTCTAACTTACATCCCTGCTCTGGCATCGAAACAAGGAAAGTTACTGGACTGTTACAGCTGGTCTAAGGTAAAACGCTCATGTCAATCAACTATTGTGGGAGCGGCCTCTGTCTGTGTGACTCCACAACGACAAGTATCTGAGAACGGCTCTGTTTGAAAAAGGGAATATTATTTTTACAGATTAGTTAAAAACCACTGCATGGATTTTTATCATTATAGGGTAGATTTGTACATGGGCATCAGACCCATTGAATGCGGGTGGGACAGGACCCACCCACTTTTGAAGACCAATGATATCGGACCCACCCACTTTTACCGTCTCTAATTCACGAAGGTCTGCGCACTTTTTAGAGCACCTTCAGTCAAATCCATTTCACATGACAAATGCGCTAATAGATTAACCTCTATGGTCATGCATATGAATATATATATATATATATATATATATATATATATCAAAACCATCCTATCGCTGCAGAAGTACCGACCCAGTGTCTACAAAGTGAACATGCAAAGATTAACAAATGTCCTTTACAAGAAAAAAGGTAAAACAGCAATATAGGAAGATTTTGAAAAGTAGTATTAACTGTATTGACTCAGATTACACAGACTACGCATGCGCATTGTTTATATAAAAGGGTTAGAATTTAATAAGGTGCCAACTAGAGAACCAATAAAAACCAACCAGAGGAGGTAAATTGAAAAAGGAAACAGACAAGCAAACAAAAACAACAAAGATTACTTGGTTGTTCACTCAAGCAGATTTTTTTTGAAACATTTTTTAATACAGACATTTCTCCCTCTGAGAAGATTGATTTAAAAAAAAAAAATGTGTCAGACATGTGATGTACACTCACAGGAGCAATTTCACACGGGGGACAGGAGTTTGATTTCTTGAATATTGCAGGTTTTAAATGACACAAATTCATTTAGGTCCCCCCAAAAGGTTGATTGTCCATGCAAGACAAATGCACAAGATGACGACAAATGCAAAGTGTCTCAATGGGGAATCGGTTCAGCAATGCAACTGAAATTGCTTTCCAGTTCAGTGCTGAACAAGGTAAGGATCCATCTCGGAATGTTTAAGAGAAGTCAAACTGAAAGCACACTCTGCAGTGACCAAGCCTCTCATCAGCAGAATAAATAAAGGATAAAAAGGCTAAGCTCATCTTTGCTGAGGAGCATGTTGTGTGGAAAGTGGAGAACTGGTCCAAAGTTCACTTTAGTGATCAGAGCGAGTTTAATTTATTTGGGTCAGATGGCGCCAAACTGAGAGAAGACTGAAGCTAGACTCTGTAAAGAAGTCAGTGAAAGGTGGAGAAGGAAATTTGCTGGATGTCATCACAAAGTACCATTTATACCTTACTAACTGCATATTTGTTAACTGCAGAACAAATAGAGTTTAATAAGTTTAGTTATAAGTCTTTGGGTGTTGTGAAACACAAACAATGATTTTGCACAAATGCTTTGGGAAACTTGAGTACAAATGTATTGAACAACAATAACATTGAGCCGTTGTATAAAATAAATACCAACAGTTGTGTTTTAGGTCGTTTTGTAAAGTAGAAGTCAAACTGTGAGAGTCATGAGCAGGAAGCAAAAAAAAAAAAAATTCCCACTGTCAACCACATGCTATTCATAGACACTACTGACACCTCATAAACAAACCTAACGTCCAGCAGACACATTCTCATGCACAAACTCAACCCAACAGATAAAAACATGTCTATACAGAATGAAGCAAGGTTCATTCTCACTACTTTTGATGAGCATTTCACATCTATGTTTTGCACTTGGAGAATTACACACAGTTTTGAGACTGTAAAGGGATAATAAAATTGTCACCACACTCACTCTAATGTCATTCCAAACTCATAAAATGTTGATGTCATAGTACCAAAATGTCAGTATTCGGTACCAATACCAGTGAAAATCCACAGTTCTCTATACCAATTTCAGTACCAAAGCAAAACACAAAACACATTAACAACACTGTTTTAATAAGGTTAAACAAAAATAAAACGTACAAAAATCAATGACATTCTTAATACTTATTTAAGATTGTAAAGTAAATAAGTTTCACCCAAGTTTTTGTCCTATTTCTGCTGCTGAAAAACAGTTGTCTGTTTTAGAGTTTGCTGGGGTGCTTCAGGATCTTCCTCAATCAGCAGCTGTAAAAGGAAAACATAGTTAAGGAAAGCAGTGGGCTAAGGCTGACCAAATGCAACATTAGATGAACTTTTCAGAAATAAACTTGATTTAGTTGACTGTACTTTTATTTAATCGAAACTGCGTTCATATTTTGATATCCAGCCAAAAATAAGACTTAGAACCTTGCCTGACACTGCAGTCAAGTGAGCCGTCATCTGCGAACACCCGTTCAAGCCAACTGCCATCTGGATTTTGCTGCATGTCTGTTTGTGGAATTATGGTGTTGTGATACATGAAGCTTCCAAAAATCGTCTTTCTTAGCTTTTTGGCCGCGCCAAGCATTCAAACCGCTATTCCAAAAATAGACGAGAATTCAAATCCAGGCCACAGGAGGTTTGACTGGATGTATGCATGTGACAGCTCACTTGACCCAAGCTTTCTGACGGACTGACATAAACAGGTTAAGGACATAAACATTGTTAACCATACGTTTGTTTATTCTCTAACACACATATTTTAGTCACATAGGTCATTTAAAAGCCTCTGTTGTGTAAAAAATAGCACTTACCATCATGTCCTCCTGTTTTGTTTTGCTTTTTTTTTACCTGAGGATTATATAGTAAAACTTTATTCTAAGCCATGCTTATGTTAACAATTAACTACTACGGAAACAGCAATATTTATTTCAATCTGACATTCAAATCAAAATATGGAATAATGTTCAGCTCTAAATATAAAATCAAAAACTTACCTGCTTGAACTTTCATTTGATCCGGGAGTCAGCCTTTAAGCCGTTTTGTCAAGTTTGGTGTCTCCTTTTGAGAGAAAACTTGGACGACATCGTTTGCAAATTGATTTTTGATGATCTATGATGTTTGTCTTCACCAGCCGCAAATACAAAATATTGCTATTCTTGTCAACAAGTGGATTCAAAGCCACCGCACTGCATGACCAGCACCACCGGTCATCATGTCTCAGTCCTTTTATGAAGAGAACGCAACTGCACACCTTTCGGATAGCACATTAAGAGTTGACTCGGTACCACCGGTACTTAAGAAAACATAACTTTCTGCACATCAAGCCAGTCTTTATTTACTTTTTGAAGCTTAAAAATGGATGGACACAACAAAAGGTAAATAGAACATTAAAAATAACCTCATTGGTTTTATGAACAGGAATAAAAGACTTGTGGGTTGCATCTGGTGATTCTCACCAAAACTCAACAATAGACTTAATACAGATGTTTAAGCAGGATTTGGTATTTAGAATAAGTTTGAATCATCTTCTCATGGTGACGAGCGCACACAGCACGTGGTGGTCCTCTTAAGCAAAAATTTTAATCTCTAAAACATACAATACTTTGTCGCTAGAACAGTACACCCATCAGAGATCTCACTAAAAATGATCAACTTTGATTTCTTGGTAACTTCGAGGTAGTAATAAATATTCTTATGGTACTGCTGTGAGGGTAAAATGAATAAAAATATAAACGTGATGCAAGCTCAATAGGTACATTTAACATTTTTCAAATGTATAATTAACAGTAGAAGTTACATCAACCCTCATGTGACCCTCTTTGAACAGACCTGTGAACCATTTCTTTGGTTGCAAAGTAGTGATATTCTGACTTCAATGGTTCACATGAATTTCACACAATAATTTCTAGCCTGCAAGTTATGTGGTCTGTTATGTGGCACATTGCTGCAAAGTGTTTTTGATCAATTTAAAGAATATCAAACTCTATTAGAATGAATGCTTTTGGCATAAATCATGAGACTTTACTTTCCTGTCAGATAGTTTTACAGCACGTTTCTGTTAAAATATACACATACTGTTCTAATTTACCAGAACAAGGTACAAGAACATACAATCCACAGCATTTTCTAGCTGTTGTATAACCTGATTTAAATTGTGTAGAAATGTTTTCTCCATGTATATACACACACACAAAGTGCCTTACAGAAGTATTTATATCCCTTCATTTTTTTTCACATTTAAGTTGCAGTCTTGTGTTAAACTGCTTTAAATTACTTTTTCCCCTACACTCCATACTCCATAATGACAAAGCACAAACAGGTTTGTAAACAACTCTGCAAATTTATTAGGAAAAAAAATAAATAAATAAAAAAATAAAAAATAAAAAGATTCCATTGCATAAGTATTCTTACCCTTTTCTGGGACACATGAAATGGTAGATGTTACTACACTGCAAATGTGCTTCAACTACATACTGAGCGTTTTATTTTCAATAAATTTGCAAAGTTGTCACAAATCTGTTTTGTGCTTTGTCATTACAATGTATGGAGTGTAGACTGATGTGGGAAGAAAAGCAAAAGAATTTAACGCTATTTAACATATGGGTGCAACAAAACGTGATTTTTTACATAAATATGGCGCTGTTATACATGTGATCATTCTAAAGACAAAAACACAAGCACTCACACATCAATGTGACACAGCTAAACTGACATGTAGACTAAATACAGATTAAATGATCTTACCGATTGTGCTATTCTTCTACTTAACGTTGGCCCTGCATAAGTGATTTCTTCTTCTTCTGAACTGTTCAAACATAAATAGTTGCATTAAAACAACTAGACTCAATCCTAACTATATCCGTTTCTTTACAACATGTATTTTTAACAAGCAGTAACACAATTGTTTTTATTTGTAATTAAAATATAAATGCGGTTTTTAAAATTTTTATTGTAATTTTGTGTATTAATTGATTAAATATTTCATAGTATATCATATTTTTCATAGTTAACGCTTGTCTTTTCTGTCAATTTTTCTACATTTCTTGCAGATGCAGCACATCACGACTCAACAGTTTGTTAAATGAATGTAGCTCCTGATCTGTAATCAACAAAATGAGCCATTAGTGTGAGTGAATGTCAGTCTAATCTACAACAAACACTATCAAACATCAGCACTATAACTTAATAGATCATAATAGATCAAACATACCAACATACTTGAACATGGCCAACAAAGTTCACAAATGACCAGATGTTGAGACTGGTTGCTGATGGTATTGAGCTCACAGCTGTAGGTGTTTTTAGAGAGTTTTTAGAGAGAGACTGATGCTGAGATCAGACACACTGATGCTGGACAATAAACTGTGTCCTTTGTACCAGGAGAGTCACATGACACACATTCAACATTGAACACACCAGTGAACAATTCTGCTGTGAAGAAGAATTTTGTGAAAAATCTCTGGTAACAAATAGCATATCTGCCATTGCCATTAGCCCTTGACAGGCTCAGATTACAAGTTATGGTGGGCTATTTACAGCGATACCAAGAAAGGTTACTCACTACAATATGGTGCACATGTAACAGTTATCATGCTTTTGATATCACGTTTTGCTGGTTAGCTTTGTTCTTGACAGGGTACAAGACGACCTACAATCTAAAATTTTAAATTTCTGAAATTGTTTTGTTTAAAAGAAATAATGGTAAATTAAAGAAACTGAATATAAATTAGGAAATACAAAAAAAATATACGAAGACAGTTTACTATAGAAAACTACAGTTCAGTTCAATTCACAACAACAAAACCATTAAAATGCTGGTAACTTACTGGTAACAAACAGGGTTCATACGGATACTGCAAAATGAAATTCCAGGATTAAGGACTTCAAAAAAAATTATCAAATTCAAATTCTAATAAAATCATAGAGCAAAATTGTACAAATAAAGTGCAGCAGATGCAAAGAATGTAATGACTGTGGCAACTTTAACATTTGAAAGGATACTATAGCAAAGTTATTACTTTCCTTATTCAAACTGAGTTTTTTTCCTGAAAAAAATCCTTCCTTATGAGCTATATCACAAGAAGAGACGAAAATACAGATACTTAGTTCACTAGAACCAGACAATGTTTTCATATTGTTTTTAAGAAATCTTCAATGACAAAATACTTGTCTTTTTAATAAAAAAAAATGCAGTTGTATTTTTATATGTTTTACCTAATCTAGAGCCATAACTAATGATTATTTTAGTACATCAAACAATCTACTGATTATTTTGACAGTTGAGAAATCTGATATTTTTAATAAAAACTTTAGTAGGACTATATTTATATATAAACTAAGAGGCAATAATAATTGGCACAAATAAAGTATCAAAAACCAAGTAATTACATGGTTTTATTGAACAACACCGTTAAAATGCATGAATGTAATATACACATATATATATATATATATATATATAACATACATACATTAGACTAGGTATTATAAATACCTGCAGAGGGCACCAACGACCTGGTGATGTTTACTTCACAGTAAAAATACATTTATATTTAAATGTACTACTATAACATTGAAAATGTATATTTATGACCCTGAAATACATTTTGAAATATATTTTGCTATATGAAGGATGAAATTAAATCTATTTTCAGTTTGAGAAATATATGCCTCACTGTTTATAACATATTGAGCAAATATTTAAATTATATTTTGGCCAGAAAAAAGCTGTATTGGTCTAATTCATTGTCTTGTCAAGTGCTATTATAATCTGCATACATTTCGTATAATTATATTTAGATGTGTACATTTCGCGTTGGACATTGTTCGTAGACAATTTAAATAAACTCCTGAGAGTGAGAAGTGTGCTTTAAGAGAGTTTAATTTCTGATGGTTTAATGTAAAATATTGCGAGGATTTTAACAAACACTTAAATTATTATTTTTTTGGCATATTTTATTTGCATATTTTGCTTATTTAAAAACTGTTAAATATATTAATTCATGACTTTCATGTACTGTGTATATATATATATATATATATATATATATATATATATATAAATTGTTTTTGTTTATTTGTTATTTTGTACTAATATTCTTCAGTTATTAAATTCCATCAAGGATGGATCATCTTCTGTACTCTGACTGATAGTCGTCGCATCGCTTAGCTGCTTATTCGCAAATATTTTCTTTTTATTTTTGTAGTCAACAATCTCGCGAGAAGCTGTCTTTGACACCATCCGTCACCCACCGAGCGATGCCTCACTATCGATTCGCACTTTCAGTGCAAGAATTTAAAGCAGCGTCTCGCTATGGTAAGAGTGCTTCAGGTGAAAGATGGGTCAGTGAGAGTGTCACACCACCTGACGCCGTGGGTCATTCCCATAGATATGGTGTGATGGGACAGCACTCACCACCCAACTTTATCCACCGCCATCCAAGACAGCAAACCCACGAGAAGTTGACTACACAGGCCAATGTGGGTGACCACTGAGGTGCTTCTTCAAGCTCCATGATAAGTGAAGCTGGGATACTAGCATTTTTATTGCTATTTTTTCTATATTGATATATATTCTATTGTTGTTATATTTTTATTTTGTGTTAATTTATATTGTATTTACTGTATACTATCATCACAGTTTTCATGTTATTAATATATAATCTATTATTATTATTAGATACTCTGGTATTGTATATTTAATATTAATTATAAATTGTATCATTTTAAATTCATATCTTAATTATTTTTCTATTTTTTTATTGCTACTGTGTTATATTAAATTCATTTTTATCATAAATATTCTATTATTGTTACTACTTGCTACTCTATCCACTGGTTTTACAGACAAGGCATAAGACTAAAATGCATGTCTAGGCTATTTTAACTGAAAGAACCTTGCACTGGCATATCTTAAAATATGTCAGTGTAAATGTTTTGTATCAAGGTTCCCACCAGTAATTTTTTATAGTCAACAATCTTGCGAGAAGCTGTCTGTGACACCATCCGTCACCCACCGAGCGATGCATCTCGCTAATGATTCGCACGCTCAGGTGCAAGAATGTAAAGCAGCGTCTCGCTATGGTAAGAGTGCTTCAGGTGAGAGATGGGTAAATGAGCGTGCCACACCACCGGACGCCCTGGGTCATTCTTATAGATATGGTGTGATGGGACAGCACTCACCACCCAACTTTATCCACCGCCATCCATGACAGCAATCCCGCGAGAAGTTGACTACACAGACCAATCAATCACCCACTGAGATGCTTCATCAAGAAAAGCTGCGATGCGAACACTACCATGGCTTTTATTATACTAGCATTTTTTTTCTATATTCATACACATTCTATTGTTTCTTTTTTAAAAATTATTTTTTTGTTTATACTGTATTTACTGTATAATAATTATATTATTGTTAGTTATTTTATACTTTTTATATTTTAATACATTATTGTTTTTATTTAATTGATCATCTTAACTAATTATTTTATTGTGTATTTGTTTTTTTATTATACATTTAATATTAATCAATTGTATTACTGGTATTAATTGTTTTCCCTATGTTATTTTACCTTCATTCATTTTTATCATAAATATTTTATTATTTGCTACGCTTTCCCCAGGATTCACAGACTAGGCATATAACACAAAATAAAAACGTGTCTAGGCTGTTTTAACAAAGAACCTTGCACTGGCATATCTTAAAATGTGTCACTGCCATTGTTTTTTTTTTTTATCAAGATGCCACCAGTAATGTTTTTTTCTAAGGCACGTTTATAGAAGATACTTAAATGTCCTAATTAAGGTATGACCTAATCCTGACTTAACCTGAAGGCCTAAACTGCTGCTACCATCACTACTGCTGTTTTTGTTGTTGTTTCTAGTTTTTACTCACCAAACGACAGGAGCGGTTGGCCTTCGTCCATCATATCCGAGAATCCGAATCCGTGAGTTGCTGGGCTCTAGGAGACACTCGTACTCGGTATCAAACTGTATCGTGGCACATCGCTTTCTGAAACATTACTCATGGTAGCAGCAGCCGCATCGATTAATCGCTCGTTTGCAGCATTGGCGTCTTTGTTCTCTTCTTCATAATCTTCCATTCAAAAAAGCAAGCACGTGCAACAAGTTTGGCGTTTCTTCTTCTTCCGGTGTTTTTTGGCGGTTTTGGCAAACCCCTTTAGCGTTTTGCTCGTTCTTAAATACAGATTTGGTGACCCCTGACCTGCGAATTCGCATCACGTGAAACCATGAGACCAACAGCAGGTCGATACGTCACAGCATGACGTCGTAGCTGAATTAAAATTACATAAATTTAAAACTGCAGGAAAGATAAGTAGATTGTGTGTTTTGACATTTTAGATTTATTATTTGTTATGTTTTGAATTTAAGCCTTTTAAAAATCCGCAGATATCTAGATAGCGAACAGATATTTACATACATTAAAATACATTAAAACTACATAAAATTAAATTAAACCACATCAAAGCATAGGGAAAACAGTGCTATCATGTGGCAGATAAAATTTGCAGCATGCCAGCGGAGGATCTAGTGGAGAAATCAACACAAAATGAACACAACTGCACACAGATGATTTATAACATATACTTAAAGGTGCAATAGGAGATCTTGGAAAATGTTAACTTGATAGCACTGAAAACCAAAGTTCAAATCGCCGTCCAAAGCCACGCCCCCCGGCCCCCCGAACGCATGAATACACACGGACTAGACGATCAGAGAGAGCATTACCACAGTACATTGTAACACCGAGTTGAAATGTTCAACAGCACAAATAGGAAAACCGTGTGGTGCTAATAATGCATGGGAGACGGAAATATGGGAATATTTTTCCGAGTTTAATAAAACGCCTCATGCGTTGATACACACGTCCAGATACATGGGGATCGTGTGAGGAAAAATGTACACAAACATGCATTTAACTCAGGTCACAAACAGAAATCTATAAAATAAAGAGAGACAGGTGCCGGTAGAGGGAGTCATTTCTTCACCTTTCCAGAACGTACAGATACACGTTATGCACATGCGCAGTTGTCAATCTAGCATAAAACTACCGTAATGCTCTAGTGGCCTTACAGCAACACATGTCATTAACCGTGATAACACTTTATAGTACTGTTAGTAAAGTATTCCAATACCAGGAAGGAATATCAGTTTGTTGATGCTTGCCAACTTAGCCTTTGCTCTAATACAAAAACAGCATTGGCGTCGGAACCACTGAATGCGGGTGGGACAGGACCCACCCACTTTTGAAGACCAATGATATCGGACCCACGCACTTTTACCATCTAATTTGGCGAATGTGTCTGCACACGTTTAGAGCGCCATCAGTCAAATCCATTCCACATGACGAATGCGCAAATAGATTAAGCTCTATGGTCATGCATATGAACAGGCAGCATCTGGAGGAGTGGACGGAGTGAACGGAGTTGGCGCGGGCGCATCAGGCGCAATCATCAAACATATTTCAAAGGAAGCGGGGGGCACGGTCCTGACCGCATCGCTGTTACTGGTTGTGTTTAGGGAATATTCGCACCTGCTGCACTCATCACAGCAAAGTAAACGAAGCATCTGAGCGTATCTGCTGCTCAGATACAACTAAGCCTACCCGATACTTTATTCAAACTTTTCGATTATTTCCTTTATTTTTATTTTTATTGAAAACAAATGCCTTTCCGATGCAAAATGAGATGTGAAAAAGCAAAAGAACGATTTCGGCAACAGGCGGACGCGAACTCGGGTTGTTTGCGTCAAAAAATACCAACTATTCACATAACAGCTTTCGCCACTGAAAACATGGTCAAATATCCGTCTTTTCTAATGTTGTGACGTTAGTGGAT
The DNA here is from genome assembly GCA_012976165.1 of Labeo catla. Taxonomy (NCBI): domain Eukaryota; kingdom Metazoa; phylum Chordata; class Actinopteri; order Cypriniformes; family Cyprinidae; genus Labeo; species Labeo catla. The sequence goes on along the minus strand of VONZ01001604.1, from coordinate 4,597 downwards.
AGAGGTAATATACATAATAAAAGGCACCAGACTACAGAAAATGGCATATACTCCAGTAATTTTTGGGGGGGAAGATCCATCCACATTTATTTTGCTTCCGACGCCCATGAGGTAATCACACTGGCTTAGATCATTTCTCCCTCTCATTTCTCTTTTATTCTACTCTACATAATACATAAAAAAATTTCAATAAAGCAACTCAACCTTCCTTTCTTACTAGTTCTAAAAATACGTTTTCAATTTAGTAATGCAGGCTTGAGCTCATGTGTTAAACTCAATTTGAGATTTGAATCCGTGGCGGAAGGAAATAGTTCCACACACAAAAGGTGTTTTTTATTTTACACACGTGTGCTCTTGTATAAAAGTGTATATGATTTTTGATGTTTTATATCAGATTATAGTGTTTTCACGACGCAATCAGCCATATTGGCGGCTCTGAAACGAAACTCGCATATTTTGTTGATTATTCCAGCTGGAAATGGTCAATTATTGTCGTGCTTTGGGCTGGTCGGACCGGGAAAAAAACATTTGGAGTAGCTATAGACTGCCAAAAGTTCACAAAACAATTAAGGAGAAGAGCAAAAAACCGAGGAACAAAAGGCGTTTGTGGTTGACCAAACTGAACCTGGATTTCCAGGGCAAGATTTTTGACAACATTGGTGTTTGTTCTTATCATTTTCGGTCAGGTAGGCGAAATATTAGGCTAATATCTTAATTAGTACTGCTCAATATATTTTTACCACCTATTAATTTTAGGTTGTCAAAATATTGTACCATTTCCTGCTTACCAAGTCCTACTCTATATGATTCAGCAGCTTCGACACGTTTTTCTGTGGTTTAGACAGCATAAATTAGCGTATTCAGTAGTACATTAACTATGCAATCAATGCTGTTATTTATTTACATCTGAGTAGCGCTAATATTGGCCGTGCGTCCTGGTAACTGACCAAATTGTGACGTGAGTGCAAACCCTCTATTCCATGAAATGTTATACTTGAAAGAGACAGCTTTAAAATTAAAATAGATTTTATGTGAGGATTATATTTAACATATATAAACAAAATAAGTCTTATCAGTCTTTATTATTTCATTATATGATATGTTTACATATCACAAGTTGAACCAAAAGAAAACTTTAGAATTTTGTCTACACTGTCTTTAAGACAGTTGATGGTTAGCTAAGGGTGCCAGATTTTTAAGTAAAGAAATTATTATTTATTCAACAACTTTTATTTTACGTTTTTGGACACAATGAATTGATCAAAAGTGGCTTTTAAATTTTTAAATAGAAAGTTCAAATGTACAGCGTTTTGTAGCAAAGAATTCTTAAAAATGTGTCAAAATTGTTTCCAATAAATATTAATCAGTACAGCTGTCTTTAACACTTATGATGTAAGAAATGTTTCTTGAGTACGAAACCAGCATATTAGAATGATTTCTGAAGAAAAATGTGACACTGAAGACTAGAGTAATGATGCTGAAAATTCTGTTTTGCCATCACAGGAATAAATTACATTTTTAAAATATTAAAATTGAAAACAGATTCTTAAATTGTAATAATATTTCACAGTAGTAATGTTTTACTGTGTTTTCGATCAAGTAAATGCAGCATTGTTAAGCAGTAAAAGTCTTACCAATCCCAAACTTTTGAAAGGTATATGATGATAAATAAGCCAAGGACAGCATAGGACAAAACACTTTTTCAGTAGGATAAAGTGCTGGACTAACATATCCCTTTCTTTACTGTTCAATCTAAAAAGCTCAAAATAAGTACCATACAACATCTTGTTTCTTCAATTACATTTTTTCTGTTGAATATAATTCATCATAATACGATAACACTGTCACTGTCACTTCTTTCCATTAATCTAGTACAACATTACATCTTCTAACACAACCTTATTTTTATATCATTCTGTGTTTGGTTGCAGTAACCCTGTATGGGGAAAATAAAAAAAGCTCCAGAAAAAAATATGTAATAAAGACTTCAACTGGCTGTAAGCAGCAGCTGGTTTTCTATGGGGAGGCTTTTTATGACAGTCACTATTTCTTCTGTTGCCTGCTGATTTCAGGTCTCCTTTCTGAAGCTCGGATCTCTGCGCACAAGCTGGAGAAAGCCAAGAGACTGCTGATCTTTGCAGGTTTGTGGAGAATGAAAGCTGAACACGAACGCCATTCTTATCTGCCATGTTCACTCGAAGACCTGTCAAAATGAATATGTCTTCTGTTTGACCCTACATAAAGACAGGGAAGGAATATGCTTCTCTTGTATTTTTAGAACTTCCTCTGAAAGCCATTAGGCATTGTGCTGCTCTTGCAGGTAAGTAGATCTACACCATTACTGTGTTACAGCTTTATTTGTGAGGAACAAGGGTCATGCCTTGTATAAAATAATGTGGGCTTTTCATCCATAGCTCTTTGGCATGACCCCAGATGAAACTCAGTGCTGTGCATCTAAACCTGCTCTGTGAACAAAGCCTTTACCTGCCAGGTTCCAACTGCATGTTTTTCATTTAAATGGCTCATTTCACTTGCTCTTACTATTACCTTTGACTCCAATGAAGAGGCTTGTTGAGGACTCTCCAAAAGGCTTTTCTTTTACTCTAACCTTGTGATTTTATGCTCACTGGAATGAAACAGCAAAGGCCACTGAGCATGTTTAAATCACTTGTTGTCTTACTCATAACATGCAGCAGTTCTTGGAAAAGCTCAATAAATACATATTACATGCATTTAATTAGTATTATAATCTACAGTTTTACAGGTAGTAGAAAGCCTTTTGTCCTTTCTCCCATTTTGCACTTTATTCTCAATTTCTTTATTCTCTTTCTGCCTAATTGCATCATTTACAGTGACAGCTTTTACAAATTTTAGATTTTCTTTACTAATTCTTCTAGTTACGTTGTCATGATAGCGTATAGACGTCACTTTTTCTGCCAGGACACCCCCCCTCAGCCAGACTGAGTGGCAAAAGACCCTTCAGCCTGAATGGATTTAATAGGGAAGATGCGAAAACGTGAGTAAAACAAACAATAATCAGTTAAAACTAAAGGTTGCTGAACTTGATATAATGTTCCTAACAACTTAACAAATATCCAGTGGTCAGTGGATATTGATGCAGCTAGGAATCGTGTTTTCTAACACGTATATGTGTCTGATTTTGACGCCGGGGAAAATAAACAAAGTAAATTTGCTTGTGAACTCATTTTGTAAATACACAATAGGTTGGTCTAAACCCTGGTGATCATTTATATCAATGTTATATATATCGTCATATCGTCCAGTAGAAAAACCTATATAGTTTTTGTCAGTGTTTATTTAAAAACATCCAGTTATGCAGAATTTAAGATGGTAAATATTTAGTTGATGAGTTGTCAATACGATATACTATAATACAATATATAGGATATGATTTTACTGCGCAATTCAACATGTTAACATGAAATAACTGCAAATCTGTGTTTCGCTGCCTGGAGACCATTTGTTTCTTTGAATTGCAGCGATTAATTTGCTTCTCTTTTCAGTAGTTTACAGCAGTCTGTAAAAATATACCTCAGGTTTCTTGTCAAATCTCTTTGTACAGTCAATCGCAAAGCTCGTTCTGGTTTTAGAGGTGTTTTGTGTGTTCTCTCGCAGCATTCACGTTAAAACCAATGGTGCCACTTTTTTGCACAGTCTTTTTGCCACTCAGTGGGCAGAGCCACACTCACTCCAGATGACGGTGATGTCACATGCATACCCTCTATTGCTCATTTGTGGGAAGATTTTTAGTCAGTTTTAAAGTAGAAATGGCATGTTAGAATGATTCTCCACATGGTTTGTATATGTTTGCTAAATTATTTTCTGTGAAAATTGCATGCATAGTATTTAGAGGACATTTTAGTTTTTTTTTTACACTACAGTATCACTATATCAGTAAATGTTGCACTCAGTTTTTAAAGTAATAATATCAATAAATGATGAAAGACTGAAGTAATGGCTGCTCAAAATTCAGCTTTGCCATTAAAAAAAATTTAAATAAAAATATTAAAATAGAAAATAATTATTCTAATTTGTAATAATATTTCACTAAAAACAAACAACAAATGTATACTGACCTCAGACTTTTGAACAGCAGTATGTGTGGATATTTATTTATTTATTTATTTAGAAATTTGTGTTATTAAATGATATTATAATGTAAAAAATTATGTAAATAAGTAATTATGGAAAAAATAATTAGGGTATTTAAACACATTATTGATTATTATTATATTCATATTTTATCTGATAAACCTGTTTTGTTTTTATATTTGCAGCACTGAGGTAAATAAAGTTTTCATAGCACATAAACACTAGAACATAAATTCATGTGTAACCATTTTGAGTATAAATCTTACAGAGAAATTTAGTTTCTAGTATTCCAGACATCCAAGTAATAACGTATAGGCAAATTTATAGTAAGCGCTGTGAGCAATCACTTTATTAAAGGGATAGTTCACCTAAAAATTTTCATTCAGTCATTAATTACAATGTCATTCCAAACCCACAAGACCTTTGTTCATCTTCGGAACACAAATTAAGATATTTTTGATGAAATCCATGAGCTTTCTGACCC
>VONZ01001603.1:97500-120094 GCA_012976165.1 Labeo catla | reverse complement strand
ATATCCTCTTTGAGGTGCATTTCCCAAAATCATTGTTAGCAAACTATGGTTGTTAATTGAACTCTATTGGTTGTAATTTGCAACCATAGTTGCTTTTGGGAAACACATCACCATCAATATGAATCAAACACAAGGAAATGTAAATGTTTTTTTTTTTTTTGTTTTTTTACCTTTGCTTTTGATCTCCTGGTCAGTGCATGCTGCAGAACATTTGTTTGCATAAAGAAATTCACAATTGTCCTTTTTTCTACTTAGGATATGGATGTAGATGCTGACTTCAACGAAGTAGATGTTGGCCTTCTCGCAGTTTTAACTGAAGACATGCCTGCCAAACCTCCACACACCCTCAGTGTGGACGCAACATGGGCAATCATTCTGGAGGGAAGAATTGTTGTGGATGATGTCCCAAATTTTCCACATGCTGTATGTCTTCTCTTTGCTTTGATCTATGCTCTAAATTTGGATTACCCAAAGACAATGAGAAACACATTTGATTTTATTCAGCGGGTGTTTCTTTCTTTGGGAGGGAAGAATCTCAAACCCAAGTTCCAGACCCTGAAAAATCAGCTTTTAAGCTAAACTTATCACTTTCTGCCTTGGATGCTTGCATTGCCATGTTTAAAGTGTTCAAGATGTCAGCATATTGGCATATTTAATTGCACTAATTTCAGGTAGCCAGTGCGTGGTTCAAGTCGTTACAGTCTTTGTTAGGTAGTTTAAAGCCTTTCCAAATGTTTGTATTTCAGGGCTGTAAAGCCCCGTTTTATTTTTTATTTTATTATTATTATTTTTTTTTGCTATGCTGCTACTGTTTGAAGTGCCTGTTCTGCAAATATGACAGCCCAATACTGTCTGTTCAAGAAAGTGCTTAACAGAACACAGATACATACCTGCAAACTTGTCGCTTTTCGGCGACAATCGCCATTTTCATTGTCAACTGGGTCATTCACGTGAATCGTGTAGAACCGGAGAATTTTTTTGGGGGGGTGGCTTGCGTTAATTGACATCTGGGCCGATCGGAATCTCAACTGAGCTCGCGCCTGTCAAGAGAGGGGGTGGGCTTGCGTGCCATGTAGGCCATTATTGGACAATTCTTATAAATGACATTTTTTCTGGACCAATCGGAATCTCAGCGCTTGCTTCAGGATCTTGAAACACACTGCCATCTGTGTTCGCGCCTGTCAAGAGACACCTGACCTAATGTGGAAACTCTGATGGAAATTTAATTCAAGGTAAGTCAGTCTTTTTGGAGCTAAACAACAGATATTTGTTTGCTTAAGTCAAATAACGTCAGCTAGCGTTTTTTTTTTTTCATACAGTTAGCCTATGCTTCGAGCAAAATGCTTAATAGCAAGCAATACAAGCGGATCCAATGCTGGAATTTCCGTTAGCAAGATAGCAAATTTTCTAGCCATCTAACATTATTAGCTAGTTGTAATGTTAATTCCTGCATTGTCTGACCGTCTTGCTAACTAAAGTTAACCATTTAGCTTGCTACGTAAGTATATAGTATTTCAGATAGCCAACTTAGGTTGTAACCTTATCATTAGCCCCTAACTTAAGCCAGGTGCTCTGCCCTGAGTTCTGGCTACTACTCCAATTCTGAGCTACCCTGATTAACGACACGTTATGGAGGTTGTCTTGTGCGCAGCAGTCATTCAAGTCAGCTGGATGTAGCTCAAGCGTAGCCCTACTTTTAAAGCGTTTTTGATGTGTTGATGTGGGTAGATGTGACTTTTTAGACAACAGCTGATGCGAGAGTAATACAGTGTAACATAAAGCAATTTGACGTCTTGTTGCATTGGATGCGCCGTATTACTTGTAAACAATGTCTATTTAGAATCTGGCGAACGTGCAAGGTATGTATTATTAGTATGTAATGTGTTTGTGAGTCTTGTTGCTTTTGATGTTTACTGTTGTTGTTTAATTTTTAACCCTATATCTTGCTTCTGTGGAGGTTAAATGTCCCTGGTGGGATAATTAAATAGTAGGGATGCACCGAAATTTCGGCCGCCGAAAATTTTCGGCCGAAATAGCATTATCGGTTTCGGCCGAAACGTAAGAAAGCGCCGAAAATAAAAGCCGAAATTGTCGCCACGCCTCTCCCATCCTCCCGTCTCGTTCGCGCTGTCATTACGCATCAAACACGGAGTATGTCGGCGGTTTGGAAGCACTTCAAAGTTTCAGATGAGGACAGCAAAGTTGCAATATGCAACATTTGCTCTGCAAAAGTTTCAAGAGGGGGTTCAACAGCAAAGACATTTTCGACTACAGGTTTAAAACACCACCTTAAGTCAAGACACGCAATTGAATTTGAGGAATACCGTCAAACAACGTTGGTTAAAACTAAGCCAACTAGCACACCAACACCCTCGGTTGCCACAGTTTTCGAAAAAATTAAGAAATTTGCAAATGACAGTGCTAAAGCACGTGACATAACAGAGAAAGTAATGGAATTCATTGCTTTAGATGACCAGCCGTTTTCAGTCGTGGAGGACATCGGATTTCGTAGGCTAATACACCACATTGAGCCGCGTTACACACTGCCAAGCAGACGGTATTTTGCAGAGATCTCTCTACCTGAAATGTATGACCGTGTTGCAAAACATGTTCATGAGCTCATGACCACAGATATCTCTGCTCTAAGTTTTACCACAGACATATGGAGCTCTGACGTTAGTCCAACTAGCATGCTCAGTTTGACAGCACAGTGGATAAACGCGGAGTTTAAATTGCAAAACATTCTGCTTCATGCACTGGAGTTTGTCGGCTCACACACTGCAGCAGCAATATCCGATGCTTTGGCTAACATGTTTGAAACTTGGAACATAGACAAGTCTAAAGTGCATGTGATTGTGAGAGATAATGCACGGAACATGATAAAGGCTATGGATGACAGTGGATTAAAGAGCATACCTTGCATGGCACACACGCTGCAGTTGGCTGTGAATGAGGGAGTGCTTAGTCAGCGCAGCATATCAGAAATCACAGCAACTGGGAGAAAAATTGTGGGACATTTTAAGCATTCTCCGCTTGCTTATTCCAGACTACAAGATTTGCAAAAACAGTTTGGGATCCCAACAAAACGACTACAGCAAGATGTGGCCACTCGCTGGAACAGTACATACTATATGTTGCAAGGATTACTTGAACAGAAGCGGGTTTTAGCTGCATACATGACAGATCACGACCTGCCAGCAACTTTGAGTGCACATCAGTGGATGTTGGTGGAAAACATTGTCTCTCTTCTCGCCCCGTTCGAACAGTTAACCAAGGAAATAAGCTCAGCTCAAGCGTCTGTTGCTGAAGTTATTCCACTGATCGCAGCACTGAAGCGCCTGCTTGGAAAATAGGCGGAAACAGATCATGGCGTAAAAACAGCTAAAAAAACTCTACTGGAGGCTGTTAACAAACGCTTCCAAGACATTGAGTCCAACCCTCTTTACGGCATTGCAACAATATTAGATCCACGCTTTAAAGACCATTACTTTGACGATGAGAAAAGGCAGGATGTACGCGAAATGGTGCAAACAGAGCTTACGGCTCTTGAAACCTCTGGTGAAGCACAAGCCGCGACGGGGAGAACAGAGCAAACTGTGCCTGAGAAACGGTCACGTACAAGTGATGAGGCGCACATTCCTTCGCTTTCTGATATGTTTGACGAAATTTTACAGGAAAGCGTCCCAACCCACAGCGGTGTAAGAGCAAGCGCAGCCTCACAACAAGTAGCAACCTATCTAGCTGAACTACCCATTGGCAGAAGTGACAATCCACTTGACTACTGGCGCGCGAACAAAGATCGCTTTCCTTTGCTTGCATGGACTGCGCGCAAGTACTTATCTGCCCCAAGCACCAGCACAGACAGTGAGAGATTATTCAGTGCAGCATCTCATGTTCTTGATGAGAAGAGAAATCGTCTCTCCAGCCAGAAAGCTGAACAACTTTTGTTCATAAAGAGAAATCTGCCACTTTTGCTAAAATAAAAGCAGCCTAATTTGATGTTGTTTACAGTTAAAGGTTTGATTTATTTATTCTGTTATTGCAATGTTGTTTTGCACAGTAATTTAAAATTGAAGTAAAACGTTTAATGCAGGTAATATTTTGCACAATTCGTAAAGGCACTAAAAGCTAGCACAGACTGAGTGATTTTATTCAGTGCAGTATGTTCTTCATGAGAAGAGGAACTGTGTCTTCAGCCAGAAAACTGAAAAACTTTTGTTCATAAAGATAAACCTGCTTCTTTTGCTTAAATTAAAAGCAGACCAATTTAGTGTGTATAGTTATGTTGTTTACAGTAAGAGGTTGGATTTATTTATTTTTCTTCTGTTTGTGCACTGTTGTTTGGTACAGTAATTTAAAATTGAAGTAAAAAAGCAGCTAGCATTTTTTTTGCACAATTTTGTTACAGAAAGAAATTTTATTTAGTTTTGTTATTGTTAAACAGCCTTATTACTGTTATTTATTATCAATAAAAGTTTGATTGCTTAATTAATTTGTAGTTTTTTTAATACAAACAAAAAGAAAATATTTTAAACATGTTTTTTAATGAAGCCATTTTCGGTTTCGGTATCGGTTTTCGGCCAAGTGCATCCAAAATTTTCGGTTTCGTTTTCGGCCCAGAATTTTCATTTCGGTGCATCCCTATTAAATAATTCTTATCTTGCCTTAGATTCTCCAGTATGGTGTGGACCAGAGCCTGCCAACATTCACTGATGGAGAAGATGCTGTCAGCTGGTGGGCAGATGTTTCTGATACAGGAAGGTACCCAGCACTCACCAAAACAGCACAGACAGCATTGTCTGTGTTCCATGGGCCACTGATTGAGTCATCTTTCAGTTACATGTCAGAAATCATTGACTCAAAAAGTGGCAGCATGAGCATCAGCACTCTGAGTGCCATCCAAACTGTGAAACACACACAAATGTTCAATAGAGAAAACGTCTCGGTTACGTATGGTAACCCTCGTTCCCTGATGGAGGGAACGGAGACGTTGTGTCGAGTAGTGTACGACACTAGGGGTCGCCCTTGAGAGCCCAAACACCTCTGACAGTATTGAGAAAGGCCAATGAAAATTGGGTGTGCAGATTTGCATAGCTGACCACGCCCCGGACATCCGGGTATAAATAGGGCAGCGTGTGCATCTGCTCACTCGTTCTGATTCTGAGGAGCCGAGCGTCTCAGCTCACTCAGAGGCGGACCAGAGATGTGGCATGGGAGACACAACGTCTCCGTTCCCTCCATCAGGGAACGAGGGTTACCATACGTAACCGAGACGTTCCCTATCTGTCGTACACTCCGAGTTGTGTCGAGTAGTGTACGACACTAGGGGTCCCCGTAAAAACACGCCACATGTCTGACCGCGTCACGAGAGACAAGTGCAGAAGTAACAGGGCAACGTGTAACGTAAGTGCAGCTCACCTCCTCCGTGACCATCCAACGTCCAAGGACTGACCTGTACAGCGGGGTCCTGCAGCCGGGCCTCCCTCAAGGGCGGCTGAGTGTCTTGAGATCGTTGGGAAAATGCCTGCTCCCGAAGGAAAGACATTACGGAGTTCACAACCTGCCCGACAGGGGGGGTTTAAAGTGACATAGTTAGACATGGGACCTGAGGTGGGTCTCACACCCGGGAAGACAACCAGACTCAGATCCTAGAGAACCTGTTCTCAGGGGAAAACACCGCACCACAAGAGTTATAGGTGGAAATACACATATGGGACCACATAAGGGGCCACTACATATGGGGCACAATCCAATCAAAATAAGGGTAGTCATACCTTGTGAAGGGATTCCATAGCGAGTTTCTCCGCTAAACTCCGCCATGTGCAGAAGTGCCAAAGATGGAGATGGTGTCCAGGGTTCGCATCAGGAAACCTACTGAAACTCAGAAGCGTAATCACCATTAGGGGAAGCGCTTTATGCAAGCTCTACACCAACCAGTGTGCTGAGTCAAGAGTTAGCAATCAAGACTCTAGCTGACACTGGTTCTGTGCGCAAATTATAAAATCTGGCAAATGTGTTAGGTGTAGCCCAACCCGCAGCTCTACAGATGTCTGTTAATGAGGCCCCATTCGCCAGGGCTGCTGAGGCAGCGATGCCCCTGGTTGAGTGGGCTCTTACCTCCAGAGGGCAGGGTAGGCCTCTGGCCAGGTAGGCCATACGGATCGCGTTTACCAGCCAATGGGAGATCCTCTGCTTGGAGACAGCTTTCCCCTTCTGCTGTCCTCCGTAACAAACAAAGAGCTGCTCCGAACGTCTGAAGGGCTGCGTTCGTTCCATGTAGATGCGCAGGGCACGGACTGGGCATAACAATGTCAGGTTGGGGTCATCTTCCTGGGAAGAGAGAGCTTGCAAGGTCACTACCTGATCTCTGAAAGGAGTGGTGGGGACCTTGGGCACATATCCAGGCCGGGGTCTCAAGACAACGTGAGAATCCGCTGGTCCGAATTCCAGGCACGAACTGTTCACGGAGAGGGCTTGGAGGTCTCCCACTCTTTTGATGGAAGTGAGCGCAGTCAAAAGAGCCGTCTTGAAGGAGAGAGCATCGAGTTCGACTGACTGAAGGGGCTCGAATGGATCTTGTTGTAGACCTTGGAGAACCACAGCAAGATCCCAAGAGGGGATGAGATGCGACCGAGGAGGGTTCAGCCTCGGGGCTCCTCTAAGAAACCTGATTATCAAATCGTGTTTCCCCACCGATCTGCCCCCCACCAAGTCATGGTTAGCTGCTATAGCTGCGACATGAACCTTGAGTGTTGAGGCAGACAGGTGCCTGTCCAGGCCTTCTTGAAGGAAGGATAACACTGATTTGATGCCACAGCTCCGTGGGTCCTTCCCGTGAGAAGAACACCAGTTAACAAAGATGCGCCATTTTAGGTCATACAGCCGTCTGGTAGAGGGGGCTCTTGCCTGTAGAAGTGTGTTTACCACTGAAGGTGAAAGGTCTCTGAAGTCCTCCTGGTCGCGTCCAGGGACCAAAGGTGGAGGTTCCAAAGATCGGGGCGCGGGTGCCAAATTGTGCCCTTCCCCTGAGAAAGGAGGTCCTTCCTCAGAGGAATGCGCCAGGGAGGGGCTGATGCCAGGAGCACCAGGTCCGAGAACCAGGTTCTGTTGGGCCAGAAGGGGGCTACCAAGAGAATCTGTTCCTTGTCCTCCCTGACTTTGCACAAGGTTTGTGCGATGAGGCTCACTGGGGGAAACGCATACTTGAGCCGGCCCCTCGGCCAACTGTGTGCCAGTGCGTCTATACCGAGGGGGGCCTCGGTTAGCCCGTACCATAACTGGCAGTGGGTGGATTCCGGTGAGGCAAAGAGGTCTACTTGTGCCTGGCCGAATCGATCCCAAATCAGTTGGACCGACTGGGGGTGGAGCCTCCACTCGCCTCCGAGCGAAACCTGTCGTGACAGGGAATCGGCCATACGATTGGCTTCGCCCGGAATGTGAGTGGCTCGTAGAGACTTGAGTCTGTGTTGACTCCAGAGCAACAGGTGGCGGGCTAGTTGTGACATGCGAAAGGAGCGTACACCGCCCTGGTGGTTGATGTAGGCCACAGTCGCAGTGTTGTCGGACCTGACCAACACGTGCTTGCCCTGAATCATAGGTCGGAACCTCCTCAGGGCCAGGAGCACTGCCAACAACTCCAGACAATTTATGTGCCAAAACAGTCGGGGGCCTGTCCAGACCCCGGAAGCTGCCTGCCCGTTGCAGGTGGCACCCCAGCCTGTCTTGGAAGCATCTGTGGTGACAACGATGCGTCTGGACACCTGTTCCAGGGGAACTCCTGACCGTAGGAACATAATGTCTGTCCAAGGGCTGAGTGTCTGGCGACACGATGGTGTGATGTTTACTCGAAATGTGCCTCGATGCCACGCCCACCTGGGGACTCGAGTATGAAGCCAGTGCTGCAGCGGTCTCATGTGCATCAAACCCAGTGGCGTGACCGCGGCTGAGGATGCCATGTGCCCTAGGAGCCTCTGAACCTGTTTTAGGGGGACCGCTGACCCGCATCTGAGTCACACACCTCAGAACTGACTGTGCACGCTCCGGGGAGAGACGCGCAGACATACTGACCGAGTCCAGCTCTACACCGAGAAAGGAGATCCTCTGTACCGGGGAGAGTTTGCTCTTTTCCCAGTTGACCCGAAGCCCCAACTGAGCCAAATGGTTGAGAACCATGTCCCTGTGTACGCAAACCAAATCCCACGAGTGAGCTAGGATCAGCCAGTCGTCGAGATAATTGAGAATGCGTATGCCCATTTCCCTGAGGGGGGAAAGGGCGGCCTCCGCTACCTTCGTAAAGACCCGGGGCGACAGGGAGAGGCGGAAGGGGAGAACCTTGTACTGATATGCCCGTCCTTCGAAGGCAAACCGCAAGAACGGCCTGTGTCTTGGGAGGATTGAGACATGAAAGTACGCGTCCTTCAGGTCTATGGCCACAAACCAATCTTGAACTCTGACACACGTGAGAATGTGCTTGAGGGTTAACATCTTGAACGGGAGCTTGAGCAGGGCCCGATTCAAGACCCTCAGATCCAAGATTGGTCTGAGACCACCACCCTTCTTGGGTACAATGAAGTAGGGGCTGTAGAACCCTTCCTTCATCTCGGCTGAGGGGACAGTTTCTATTGCACCCTTCGCCAGAAGGACTGCGATCTCCGCCCGAAGAACCGCGGTGTTGGGGCCCTGGACCGACGTAGTGAGAACACCACGGAACTTGGGCGGACGCCGTGCAAACTGGATGGCATAGCCGAGCCGAATGGTCCTGAGGAGCCAGCGGGAAGGATTGGGGAGATTTAACCAATCCGAAAAGTTCTCCGCTAAGGGTCTCAGAGGAGTTACATTCGGTGCACCAAGGGTGGGGGTATCGTCGCTGGGAAAGCAGTGTGTGGCCGGAGGTGAGAAGCCCCGAACCACACTGGCTGCTCTGCCCAGGGAGTCCGATCCGTGAGAGCTGTGCAGAAGATCCGCCCGAGAGGGGAGATCGTCTGAACGAGCTCGTTGTTTCAGAGCATACGGGGGCACAGGTGTTGTGCGACCGTATGTTTCTGATAATGGAAACAGCATCCGACCGTCGAGTAGAGGGTCGGAGGTGCTGTATATTGCGCCCAGAGAAGAAGGAAATTGCTCTTTCATTGACCATGTGGTGGCCGTCTGCCGTGTGGCAGACAGCCGGGTAGAAGCCGAATCCAGCGCTCGTCCCCTCGTCGAGTGTGGATAGGGACAGGTCAGATGATCCTCCTTCCCTGGGCTGCCCGTCTCAGGAACGCTTCGAAGCCTGACGTGGGTTCTTAGTGGCCTGAGGACGGGCTGGCGGTGCCACCTTCCTACGAGTGCTGGACCGTTGGACGGGTCTGGCTGCAGGACCGGCAGGTTGCGGGCCCTGAGCCACCCTCGTAGGGGGTCTTCCTCGGCGGGGGGCAGGCGGAGGTTGCTGCGTCGGCTGAGCTGGGCCAGCGCTCGCTGCACGCCGAGGCAGGATGTGTTTAATGGCCTCCGTCTGCTGCTTCACCGTGGAGAACTGCTGGGCAAATTCTTCCACGGTTTCGCCGAAGAGACCAGCCTGGGAAATGGGAGCATCAAGAAAGCGAGCTTTCTCGGCGTCTCGCATCTCGGCCAGGTTTAGCCATAGGTGGCGCTCCTGGACCACCATAGTGGACATCGCCCTCCCCAGAGCTTGCGCCGTAACCTTCGTAGCTCGAAGAGCATAGTCGGTCGCAGAGCGCAGCTCGTGCAACAGCTCTGGGTCAGGAACACCCTCGTGCAGGTCTTTGAGAACCTTAGCCTGATAGACCTGCAAAATCGCCATAGCGTGTAAGGCGGACGCAGCTTGCCCAGAGGCCGCATAAGCCTTCGCTACAAGCGCAGACGAAAACTTACAAGCCCTGGACGGGAGTCTCGGGCGGCCCCTCCAGGAGGCGGCGTTTTGCGGGCACAAGTGCATCGCAATCGCTCTCTCCACCTGGGGGACCTCCGTATACCCCCTCGCTGGACCGCCATCGAGGGTGGTGAGGGACGGGGAGATAGCGTGCCGTGAACGAGCCGACAGAGGGGCTTTCCACGACTTCGTTAACTCCTCATGCACTTCCGGGAAAAACGGGACCGGGGAGGAACGTGGCCTCGAGTCACGTCCACTGCCCAGGAACCAGTCATCCAGCCTTGAAGGCTCAGGGCTGGGCGGGGGAACCCACACAACCCCAATCTCCTTGGCTGCCCGTTTTAGTGCGGCGGCCATTTCGGCATCTGCCACAGACTGAGACTCTCCCGCCGGAGCGGTAAGTTCAGCCGTGACGTCAGCCTCTGACGGCTCTCCCTCCGATGCTACAGACCCTGCCTTTTCCTCAGCAGGAGCCCCGAACAAAAGATCCAGCCCATACTGAGACGAGCTTTCAAAATCGTCCAGAGACTCCATCGGTGGACACACAGGGTGAACGGTTTGCGAGGACGTACCCGGCAAAGCGTCGTTCAAACCCTGCCGCTCTTCTTCAACGCACATCGCTGCGGCCTCGTACCCGGAAGTAGAAGGACCGGAGCGGGAAGCAGTTGAATGGCGCCGCGGCTTCTTCGAAAAGAACGCGGCTCGTGAGCGGAGCGTGCCCAAGGGCATGTCCTCGCAGTTCTGACAACCTCCCTCAGCGAACGCTGCTTCAGCATGCTCACGCCCCAAGCACTGAACACAGCGATCGTGCCGATCGTTAGGGGAAAGGTAGAATCCGCAACCAGTTGGACACGGACGGAAAGGCATAGTGAAACACACAATCCGCCCGTGGAGCTCTTTTAGAGAAAATTTGCTCAATTAGAGGAAAGTCTTCTCCTGAAGATCGCCGTCGACGCACCCAGGGGAACTCTCACAACACGAGCCGTGTCAGAGAGGGAGAGACCGCTGTCTGTGCCGTAGATCCAACGACGAGAGAGGTGAATGTTGCCGCTTCTCACACAGAGACGCTGCATTCGGCTCCGAAGAACAGAACGAGTGAGCAGATGCACACGCTGCCCTATTTATACCCGGATGTCCGGGGCGTGGTCAGCTATGCAAATCTGCACACCCAATTTTCATTGGCCTTTCTCAATACTGTCAGAGGTGTTTGGGCTCTCAAGGGCGACCCCTAGTGTCGTACACTACTCGACACAACTCGGAGTGTACGACAGATAGGGAACATAAAGTATGGGCCAGTGGATCAGAAGATGTGTCAAAACATTCTGTCGGCTGGAAGTAAGGACAAAGCTTTAAGAAAGCAAGCAGCCTTGAAGGAGATGGAGAGACGGAGGGTGTTCGACTGCCAGCCATCCTCAAGCGCTGCCGCAGCCAGAAGAACCAAGGCAGAAGAGGAGGCTCTGGCCAGAAGGAGGCATGCGACCAAACAACGAAAGCGAGCTTGTGAAACCCTTGTCCAGGCTAAGAAGAAAAAAAAATGAATGTTTTTCAGTAAAACATACTATTTTTCAGTATGTTTTTCATTAAAGAAAATGAATGTTTTTCAGTTTCCCTCCATGGCGTTTGCGTGCGTGTGTGTTTGTGAAACCCTTGTCCAGGCTAAGAAGGAAAAAATAAATGTTTTTCAGTATAATATAATTTGTGTTTTGGTTCTTTTGTTGTTTTCTTATTTTAGTGTCATGCGCCTAACACTTATTTGAGTTCACAGTGTCGGCGTCGGCGTCGCCCATTCTGCCGATTAAAGTCATGTTGAGACTAATAGCATTGAATATGTTTGCAGAACACAATATAAAACTAAGTTAAGTTAATGAAATAAAGTAGTCTTACTATTAAATCCTAAGTAAGTTTAATAAATATTCTAGAGTATGTTAACTAGAATTTATGTTAAACTAACTTCCTGTTTGTAATTTAATTTACTTAGGTTGTGTTTGTTTTCTTTACTTGCAGCTAATTATTAAATTAACTTCAGTTTTCTTTTTAAGTTTGCTTTGCAAAAATAAGGCAATCGGTTTCCAAAGTTTTTTTAAGTAAGCTGAACTTATTAGGATTTACAGTGCACAAATTACAGCATCAGTGAAGTGTGGCATGGAAGTGATCAGCCTGCGGCACTGCTGAGCACTACTGAGCCTTCAAATCATCTGTATATTGTTGGATCGACTGCTTCTCATCTCTCTCTTGAAAATATCCAATAGATTCTCTATGGGGTTCAGGTCAGGTATGTTGGCTGGCCAGTAAAGCACAGTAATATCATAGTTAGCAAACCACATGGAAGGTATTCTCTGTCTAATAACTTCTCTTTCTCACACACCCCTCGTTACACTGGGAGGGGTGGGGGTACTGGACTACTCATTTCTAACAAATGGAAATTCTCGACCCACTCTCTGCTATGCAATTATAACTTATTCGAATCTCATGCGATTACTGTAACTGCTCCAATTAAACTCCACGTTGTGGTCATTTACCGCCCTCCTGATCAACTGGGTACCTTCTTAGATGAGCTGGATGGGCTGCTGTTCTCATTCCAAGAGGATGGCAGTCCACTTCTAGTCTTTGGTGACGTTAGCATTCATCTGGACAAACCTTATGCTGCAGCCTTTCATTCACTCCTAGCTTCATTTGATTTCAAACGCCTTGTCACTACAAGCACACACAAATCAGGCAACCAACTTGACCTAATTTACACACGCAATTGCGTTACAAACAACAGTTCGGTTAAACCCCTACACATCTCCGACCATTTCTTCATTACATGTAACCTACATCTTGCTACCAGTGTGCCTCCAACCCCTCTTCCTGTTACTTTTAGATGAAACCTACGCTCCCTTTCACCCTCCCATCTTTCCTGTGTAGTGTCCTTCTCTCTTCCCTCTACAACCCTTTTCTCATCTCTAGAGGTTAATGCAGCTACTGACACCTTACTGACAGCTCTACTTTAACTTGTTGCCTGGACGATATATGTCCTCTCTCTTCCAGCACGGGCCACCCCTCTTAACCCCTGGTTATCCGATGTTCATCGTAGGCATCGGTCCAACCTCAGGGCAGCAGAGAGAAAATGGCGCGAATCTAAAGATCCATCTGACTTGAGTATGTATCAGTCTTTGCTTTCATCCTTCTCTGCTCAAGTCCATACTGCCAAATCCTCATACTTCCACAACAAGATCAACAATGCTCCAGACACACATAACATCTTCAAAATATTCAATTCGCTCCTCTGTTCAAAAAACCTACATTAAACACTTCACTTATAGATAACTATAGACCGATCTCTCTCCTTCCATTCAGAGCAAAAACACTTGAATGAGTTGTTTTTAACCAGGTATCACTATTTCTCTCACAGAACATCACACTGGATGTTAACCAGTCAGGTTTTAGGAGTGGCCACTCAACTGAGACTGCACTGCTTTCAGTCACTGAAGCCTTGCGGATTGCAAAAGCTGATTCCAGATCATCCATACTCATTTTGCTGGATTTATCTGCTGCTTTTGACACTGTGAATCATCAGATCCTCCTGTCCACCCTCTCATCGCAGGCATCACTTCACTGGTTTAAATCCTTTCTCACAGGTAGGTCTTTCAGGGTGACCTAGGGAGGGGAGGTATCCAAAGCACATCATCTGGTCACTGGGGTTCCTCAGGGATCAGACCCCTCCTCTTCTCCATATACACTACATCACCTGGACCCATCATACAGGCACATGGCTTCTCCTACCATTGCTATGCTGATGACACACAGCTCTATCTTTCATTTCAACCAGATGATCCAATGGTAGCTGCACGGATCTCAGCCTGCCTGGCGGACATCTCGGCTTGGATGAAAGATCACCTACAGCTCAACCTGGCAAAGACTGAGCTCCTTGTCTTCCCTGCCACTCTGACTCTGCAGCATGACTTCACCATCCACACTCAAAAAAATGAAATCTGTGTGTTGTTTGATTAAAATAGAGTATATTGAAACAAATAAAATGAATCAGTTTAAGGGATATACACAGTTATTTTAAATCAGTCTAAACTAAATCCAGGGGAAATGAAATGAGCTCAACTAATTTTTGCTGAAACTACAAAAAGGAACTTCCGGTGACCGCTTCAGCCGACGCCATTAATGTGGTGGAGTTGTTTGAAATCGGTAAGTCTAAAAATCTTTTACCATCCTTGTCTATATTGTGCTGATAGTTATTAAAAACTGTTCAAAACAGTCCTAGTATCCCAGTACATCTCGTCAGTAAAGCCGGTTCTGTAATCAGTGGTAAATTCCATCAGGTGCGCAGTTCGTCAGTGAACAATGGCTCTGCGTTGTAAATGCGGCTCAATGTGACATATCGCACAATGATTATCCTGCAGCCCTAATTTACAGTACATAACATTTCACTTTACAATCAGAGTATGGAGAGAAGACTGATAGAATGTATGATCACAAATTTTTAAAGTTAAAGTTTAATTTATGATTTACAGTGACATGAAAAGTGGTTTCAGTAGCAGAACTAAACCATCCGAAACTATTTAAAAATGCATTTCATTCTGATACATTAAAAAAATAACATAACTATCAATTTAAGTAAATATCATGCTAATTCATTTTTGTTTTCATTTTACAGGTTTTTACAAGAGCAACATAACCTACAAATCATGCTTGGCTTTCTGTTTTTTTCCTCATTAGGTAAGTAGTATTAGGCTAATTAATGTTATTTAATTTTAATTAATTCATGGATATTTTTAAAACACCCTTTATTACTATCATGAAATAGAGGAACGTGTTTTTGTTAATCGGTGCTTGGACATACATTATTTGACCTCACACAAATAATCACTGACACTTTCCAGCTTGATGGAGATATCCGGCTGCAGTATCAAGATGATGACTTTGGTGGTGAGTTTATTAATTTGACATCAGTAACTGATGAACCTTGAAGGTCATCTTTAAGACCACGGGACAAAACCAAGAAAATATCAAGGAAAGCTGAGCACTTAACACTGCACAGGTCAGATGATTCTGCATCAGTCTCCTCGTTTGAAAACGATGACACTGTCCTTTTGACTTCCCCTGATCCTTCTCTTGGGTCAGTGCAATCCGAATCAAGATCTATTCCCAATTCCACGTTTCTCCTATGACTCAGAAATAATTCTACAACAAGCCAATGCTGAATACCATGCTAACGGAACTCGTCTTAGTCCATCTCCAAAGCTGAAATCGCACATTCTGGAAAGCCTAGCTGAGGAAATCATAAAATTCAAAGCATATCCAACGGATGCAGACCTTAATGCAGTGGCAGAAGCATTGATCAATAAACACCCTTGCTTATGAGAGCAAGGCTCCTACAATGGTTGCTATGGGTGGAAAATAAGCCTAAAGTATAAGATGGCGAACTTTCGTACCAAGCTCAGAAGTGTGGGGTGTTCTGAGGTAAGCATAAATTCATTAAAGAACAAAAAGCAAGACCAGTGCCATGCTGCTTCAAACATTAAGAAGCCTAGAAGAGCGGAAGTGAATTACTCCCCTCAACATCCAAAGGGAGAAACTTCTGACAGTCTGGAGAAAGAACTAGTTCAGCTTTTGACAGAAATCAGAAAAGAAACAATGACAAAAAGAGAAGATGGAAAGAACCTTTTCATACAGAAGACAGGAAGTGGTTCAGAAGAAATCAGTGGTAGCAGAGTTTAAAACTCGATGGCCAGCTCTCTTTAATGTTGTTGAAGTAAGTGTTTTTATTTTTTCCTTTAAATGCAGAAGCTCATTTACTTTATTTAAGCCTGGAAAATTTTAAGTCAAAATACTTGACATTTTGTTTGCTCTTTTAACAGATCAATAGTGAATTCATGCGGATTACAACAGTCCCACTGGAGTTTAAGTTTCTTGCTGTGCTTGACCAATATTCAGACAGCTTGATGAAGATTTTTTACACTAAAGGTGGAGTCAATGGCCGAACAAAAAAAAAAAACATCATGCAACCCATTCACAGGTTGGTACACAAAGTTATACACACCTCTTGGTTCTCAATATTCAAATTTTTTTTTTTAATCAGTGTTTTGTATTTGTATTTTTTTTTTAAGAATAACAGCATAGATGTGCGAAGAGAAGACACTGATGCTTGCATATAGAACAGCCACAGGCTCAGCGCCCGCCTAGCTCCACTCACTGCTACCAACCTACACTCCCTCGAGAAATCTGAGATTCACTAGTAAGCGACACCTCATTGTACCGTCACAAAGAGGCACAAAATCACTTTCCAGAACATTCTCTTTCACAATTCCTAGCTGGTGGAATGATCTTCCCATCGCTATCCGGAATGCCGACTCCCTAACAACTTTCAAGCAACTGCTGAAAACTCATCTACTTCAATACTATCTGCCTTTTTTTTTTTTTTTTGTTCTACTCTTCTTCCCTTTCTAGCTTGTACTAATCTAAACAATGTCTGTTATATGATATTATGAACACTAAGTCATTAGTGTTCACATCACACAAAAGCATCTGCTAAATTAATAAATGTAAATGTAAGTGGTTTTTACACTGTAGGCAGGTGCTAAAGTCCTGATGGAAAAGGAAATCAGCATCTCCATAAAGCTTGTCAGCAGATGGAAGCATAAAGTGCTCCAAAATCTCCTGGTGGATGGCTGCATTGACTGTGGACTTGATATAAAACAATGGACCTCTTGATGTGCTAACTCCAGCTTCATTCTACTCCTTGTGAAGCTCTCCCAAGTGTTTGAATTGGCTTTGCTTGACAGTATTCTCAAGCTTGCAGTCATCCCTGTTGCTTGTGCACCTTTGCCTCCCCAATTTCTTCCTTCCAGTCAACTTTGCATTTAATATGCTTTAATACAGCACTCTGTAAACAGCCACCCCATTCAGTAATGGCCTTCTGTAACTTACCCTCTTTACCCTCTGTCAGTAATTGTCTTCTGGACCATTGCCAGCAGTCTTCCCCATTAGTGTGATTTCAAAGAACAAGAGATACCTGGAATTTAAACTGTAGAGATGGTCATTTAATGAAACTCAAATGTAAATATTCTAATATTTTGAGATACTGGATTTTTGACTTTCATGAGCTGTACACTCTAATCATTAAAATTAAAACAAAACTTTTGAAATGTTTTACTTTACATGTAATGAATCTAGAAAATATGAAAGTTTCACTTTTTTTAAAAAAAAATAAGTTACAACAAAAAAATGAACTTTTTCATAATATTCTAATTTTTTGAGATGCACCTGTATCTTTATTCGGTCCATTTTAAATTCAAATTTTGGCCGCATCTGGATCGAGTCAAATCACTTTTTGCTGCAATATCCACAACATTAACAACAAATAAGAGCACACGGTTTGTCAATCAAATGTGTGTTAATGTTGTACTCGGCTGTGGTGGAGCAGTTATTAAATGTTGTTGTAAATATTTAATTATACACTGAGTGCAGCAGAAGGGCTGCCGCTTTTGCATAGTTTGTGCTTGCTTTTTATTAATCACTTGAAACTTAACAAACTGTCCAGCAGGCACCGGATGTCGATATAACAAAACATCAACGTCAGCTGATGTTGATATCAAATTAAAGGGATAGTTCATGCAAAAATAAAAATTCTGTCATTAATTACTCACCCTCATGTCCTTCCAAACCCGTAAAGACCTTCATTCATATTTTGAACACAAATTAAGATATTTTTGATGAAATCCAAGAGCTCTCTGACACTCCATAGATATCAAGCGTCCTACCACGGTGAAGGCACAGATACGAAGGACGCTGTTAAAATAGTCCATATGACATCAGTGGTTCAACAGGAATTTTGTAAAGCTATGAGTATACTTTTTGTGCTCAAAGAAAATAAAAACGTAACAACCAAAATTTAAAATGTAACCAAATACCTACGTCTTATGACATTATGTGCCTGCTGGGTGGTAACCCCAGTAGTAATGAACATATTTATTTCAAACTCTGTAACAAAAATAGCTTGTATAAACCTTAATTAAACTATTTCATAATTAATTAAAGGTTTATGTTATACCCCTGGAAAAGGGGAGAGAATTAATCATTCACACTCCACGATGCTTCTCCACTGCCAACTTTATGCATAATGTCTTTTGATAACAATTAACAATAAACAATTTTTCAAAACAGTGTTGTTTGCATTTTCTTCTTAATTCACAATTGGTACAATAAGCTGTTAATGAGATAGAATCTTTAGTTATCTATAAATCAACAATACCTCAGTGAATTAATACATATTTCATGGCATTTCAGAATTATCTGAAAACCTAGTTGTTCTTTTTAGCAATCTATTAACTAGTACAAACAATTTAAACATTTAAATATTCTTTCCAAATAATTAATATCACTATACAATGCTTAGATGTCTCAAACAATCTGTGAATTAACCAATGAACACTAAGCAGACAGAATTAAATGTTCATTAACATACAATCTGAATATGCACCACTCATTACTCAACATGTGGCCTTGCGCCGTCCAAACTCTTGCATCGCCGAACGAATCACATTTTTAAGCATTTTAATCAACATTCACTTTCTATATTATTGACATCTGCACACTCGTAAACATTTCACAACATCAATTCTCACTATTTTAACGAATAATTAATAAGGCAAACCTGGAAAAGGGGAGAGAATTAATCATTCACACTCCAGGATGCTTCTCCACTGCCAACTTTATGCATAATGGAGAAACGACGCCAGTTCTCCCCCTAGTGTTGGACAAGGCACTAGTAATCGATTGCACAATTTATTGGACTAAACTAATTGATCACAGATTTGTAAACACTACTTAAATAACGTATTTACATTTGATGAACCTTTTTAAATGGATTCAAAATAACTTCTTTCAGAATAAATTCTTTCAATGTTTTTACAGTATTTATGAATTTCTTAATATAATTATACAAACATATTTCCATCCGTCACATTTACTTCACCCCAAAATGTAAATGTGGTCATCAATCACCCCCATGTTGTTCCAAACCCGTAAAAACTTCATTTTTGGAACACAATTTAAAGATATTTTGGATGAAAACCGGGAGGCTTGTGATTGTCCCACTGACTGCCAAGTAACTTAGCAAACTGTCCAGGAGGCACCGGATGTCAATATAACGTCAGATTGATGTTGGACCCCAGCCTCACACAGATGTTGTATAAACCTTAATTAAACTATTTCATAATTAAATAAAGGTTTACTCCACCCCAAAATGAAAATGTGGTCATTAATCACTTACCCCCATTGTTAAATAAAATCGTTAGTTTTTTATTCTTTGCGTACAAAAAGTATTCTCGTCAAGTGTCAAGTTTAATATAGCATGCACAATGGTACTGCCTAGACTATAGCTTTTCATCATTAAATCAAATTAGATTTGGGATTTTACGACATCAATTCCTGCTTAATTTATTAATAAACAGCAGTAACTTTATATTATTTGTGTATTTTGCTATCGTTTTTAACACTACAGTTCCCCCTAAATAAATCAGTCTTCTTACTGGATGGGCGTTAGGACTTATGCTAGTGACTGTTCATAGGAATCGCATACAGGACCAAGGTGGTGAAACAGGGAATCTAAATCACCACACAGACATAAGTTCACTGTTTAGACCATACTGCTGATGTGATCTAATCACTAGCACTCCTTGCACAATTATGGGATGCAGCTGCATAACACATTGTGTTATCGATAAGGCATATCAGCATAATTTTCCAAATCAGACCGGTGATTACATTTTTAGCCTTGATCTGCAGATTTATTTATTTAACATACTTCAGATCACTACTTCTCAGTTAGATTCTATTACATTCTATTCTGTCACCCTTGGCTGTCTCAGCATTCTGAGTGCTCTTCTTGTTTTGCTTACTAGCTCTCATGTCTGTAGTTCCTGTCTGTTTCTATTGCTTGAGTTTGATCCACAGCCCCTGTCACTGTCTGTATAACCATTAGTGCATTACATATATCTTTGAGATGAGACTGGTTTACTTGTTAAGTGTCTCTGCAACATGTAAGTTCCTCTCTCCTGTGATTTACACTTTTTTTAAATTACATTTTTTAAACATTTTAAACTACTGTCAAATTATTATTACATATGCTCAAATAGTTTTATGTGAATTGTGTTCAGTGATATTCTCATGAAATTATAAAAAAAAAGTTTCTGTCATTGTGATGTTAGTGCCTTTATCTTACCTTTGGATATACTGATGGGGGCTAAACATATAATCTGGTTCAGAACACAACCCAGAGAATCAATCATATGTAAGGCCGTCTTGTAAGGGTATCCTGGTTTTAGGCTTCGGGTGCCCTCTAGTTCTGTAAGCAAGAGATGTTTAATGTTGAGCAAATTATTCAGGGCTGCGTTTCTCAAAAGCATTGTAAGTTAAGTTGATTGTAGAGACCACTGGTGGCAATGGGTCTACGATCTACTTAGGCTTACGATACTTTTGGGAAACGCAGCCCAGTGCAGTGGAGAAAATCTAAATTAACACTTGCTAAGCACCAAATGCAAGTACAAATCAGCACTGACGTATGTTTATATAAAACTGAAAACTTGCCTGTTGGTCTCTAACTCTTTGTATTAACTCTAACAATGCCTGAGAATGCATTGCACTATATGGTTTAGCGTGATTATCAAATAGATATGACTGGATTGTATTTTATCATTTTAGTTTTACAATATGTAATATGATGCTCCTAGTCTTTCTTTACTTGGGAGTCTGTCAATAGAATGTGCAAAATCGCTAAGAAAACAATCAAAGACCAAAGGGAAATTTAGCATTGATCATTGCCCACATCCAAAGTCAAACAGCTTGTGGGATTATAAATTTAAGAATCTGTTTAAAATATGCTGATCCTATGCTAGGTTCCAATATAACAACATCAACTGAAAAAGTTATATATTGTGACAGTCTACGAGCAGGCAGCCCAGGCCCTGAGACAGTAACCTTTTGTCTTTATGCAGTTCCTGAACATCTGGCAGGTTTTCCCAAGTTAAGTGTGAATTCTAAGATCAAGGTACAACTGTGCCTTTTGTTTAGCACCTATGCATTTGAATGACACTTGTATGCTAAATAGATCAAGGCTGGGAAAAATCTTTTACTGACCTGTACCACATTTGCATGCTTTGTTTAGATTGATTCCACCTCTATGTACTTCTCCTCCTTGAAACCTATATACTCTGCTGTGCTGAGATTTTGTCAGACGACTTTTGATGACTGCAGCACCACGCAGCGAGTATCTGAATAAAGAGAAACTTCTGCTTTAAGATATCCAAAACGTCTCCTGGTCTCTAAGAAAAAAATTCACAACAAGCTTTATCTTTAAGGATTCTGTATTGACCACAGTGTTTTTTGAATTTGTGTTTTCATGGAGAACTCCATGGTCTATATACTCTATCGCAGACTGGACAGTCTGAACCATTAGTGTGTCCACACAACACTGTTCTAAGCGTCGACTGTTGTGCTCATTCACTGTTTCACAGAGCTCAGGATACTCCATAACTAGAATGATACAAAATGGATCTTCAGTCCTACTCAAGCAGTTGTATAAATGTGTGAGTCGGAAGGTTCCTTTACCAGATTCATCAGAACCACTTCTAAGGTCAGTTTGTAGGAAAAGCCAGGCTAGAGAAAAAATGGTCAACCGTAGGTTAGCTGGATACCTTTATAAATTGTTTTAATATAATTTGTATTAAGATATTATCTACAGTACATAGTCTTGGATACATCTTTTAAAGTTATTATTGGTGCTTCAAAGATACTAAATATATAAATAAATATATAGTATATACTAAATTCATATTGGGGAGGTTCAAACCCCGGATTAAACCTAGTCCTAGACGAAAATGGCCCTTTAAACAAGACTAACAGAAATCTGTTTTCTCTGTTATGCTTTTAAATAGCCTTAAACTGGTCTAGTCCATTTCAATAGGCTGATTTCCTGGAGGAAGACTAGACTAGAGCTACTTAAATGCAGGCAGGTTAAAATTCAGATTAACGTTGTGATTCCAGTCTTCACATATCAAAATTATTGTTACCCTTGATATAAACAATGAAGCCTGTAAAAAAAAACTTGCACTGTTAATCATTTTGATCTTTTTTCTTTTCTTTTTTTAACTTTCAACCAAGTACAATGGAAGGAAATGAAAATCTCATTATGAAAGTTGTTTCTCTCTCTCTCTCTCTCTCTCTTTCTCTAATACACATTGGCCACAATTAATAGCACCCTTTTATTCAATACTTTTTGCCAGTTTTACAGCTTTAGCCCTGTCCTGTTTGGACGGTAATTGTTTCTCATTTGAACATCTGTAAAAATAAATTTACATATCACCTCAGTGATAAAACTCATGGATTCAGATTGCGTTTTTTTTCCACAGTGGAGGAGCGAGTTCTGTGATCCTACAAACCTGGGAATGCACTGCTTATGTGGCTAGTTACATGATTGTCTGCTATAAATAAAATTAAGTTACTTATTCCTTTATTGTTGTTGTGAATTTTTTTTCTTAATCATTGTGTAAAGTGTATTCTTATTATTCCAAGCATATTTTATAATATATAATCCTATGTATTATTTATTTAAATTTCCTGTTTAAAAAATAGGAAAATAGACGTGCTGTAGTTGAATATATTTATACACAGCGTAGTTATGTGTAACATTTGGAGCAGGGGTGGCATACATCGGTCCTGGAGACCCGCAGC